>PNEQ01014843.1:43379-68348 GCA_003012365.1 Medauroidea extradentata
TTTCTGGTGGTTATAAGTCATCTTAAAAATTGTTGTTATTTGGCCAAAACTTGAAGATGGTGTCGAATTTACGTTATTATAAACGTTCAAAGATTTTATTTGAAACTAACCACACACATTGGCTAGTGGACCATGAAAACATAACCTTAATAGCGTACATACAAAGCAGCCAAAACGGCCGAAACTAAACCGTCAACAATTAATTTCATTCAAACAATAGGGAAACCACATCTTTAAATAATTTTTGTTTAGAGCCCGAGATGTTTAATCTTCGAAACTCTCGTTAAACGCTGCTAATTTCTGTAGCAACAACATCTGCTATATCAATTTGTGCCTAAATACAACTTACAGTGATTATTATAGATTACGCAGCAGAATATTTTTTAACTAAATGGTCGTGAAATTGCACTCAATGCGATGCAAGCCGTAATTAGAAAGGAAACAAACAGCCTAGGCCGTGGTTTACATCCATCCATGTTTACATCAAGTGCGCCATTTCGAGTGGCCTCAGTCGCAAGCCATACAGCCAACAGCCACCGTGTCATAGCACATGAACTAAGGAAACGGACCGGTGCAGTGCATAATTATTTATGCATTTCAAAGTAATAATTTAAATTCACGCAACACGAGAGGCGGATCAGTTTAAAACAAATGTAATGCTGCTGGCCCACTGACATTTATGCAAGTGAAGTTCTGTGTCGATCACTTAATGACCATGGCCATATTGCGACCACGTTCAGAGATGCGGTATTCAGACGAAATCAGTACGCACTTACGGAAACTACTTCGGATCTACTCGATAGGTACCACTACAACCCTACAGAATCATCTGAAACAACATCCTGAGCAATTACATATAATAATTCCAAATCGCTACAAAATTCTCATCTTTTACCCAATTTATAATTAGCCTTCAAGGTAAGTTCCTTACAGTGTAAATTATTTTGCATTGTATATTTGTTAAAAAATTCAATTTACTTGATATTCGATTCGATATTCGATTCGAATTCGTGAATATTTCAACATATTCGCTTCGAATTCGCTTCGAAATGAAATTTTCATATTCGCCCACCCCTATCATTTAGTACCCAGCATGCACTGCAATGTCCCTTGTTCTGTTTATTTACTGACTTTTGTGGGTGCCCCGTTCTGATCAACTATCACGTTTTGACCCCCCCCCCTCCCTCCTTGCCACTTTTCTTAACTATCAAAGTATGCGTGCATTTTTTGCTGATACTTTTGCGGGAGCACGCCTTGTCACTTAAAAACGTATTATCGCTAAATTTTTGGGTACCATGTTCTGACCCTTTACTCCTTTGTTCCCACCCCCTTCCCGCCACAATTTTTTGGCAGAAACCTTCGCTGCTGCAAGTTTCGCCGTAATCGGATGAATGGTATAGGAACGCACATAATAAAGAATATTACAAAAATTCGCAATTACCCAAGCTGTATAGTTATATTCACGTACACAACACTGAAAATTCGCGTTCACGTAAAAGGGTCGATTGCCATACGACATGCGCAGGACTTACGACGTTCTTCACAAACAAAAAGTGCTACGATCAGTTCGAAACGAAAAGAGACCCTGTTTGACGAGACGTAATGCTATGTACACATAAGGCTTTCATACGTTTCAGAATAGGTTTTTTTCTTTTGAAATCCCTTAAGGGAGATCAGTACCTGTCATCTTCGAATTCTTCCATTTTCGCTGTAAGTTCCATACAGTGAGATTTATTTAAATGTCTTGTCTGACATGGCGCAGATATTACCTTCTTAAGTGTTATAAAATTGTCATACATTCACTACCTTTCTTAGCTTTTGACTAGTAACCTTCCAGAGGAAGAAAGTATTTTTTTCTGCGGATGGTCACAGGTGTAGTATAAGCTATAGTAGTCAAGCAATGCCAACTGTATGCAATGTAAGAAACTACTCCCTCTGCCTTGTCGAAGCATAAAACATTATAGAAAATTAGGAGACCAAATTAAACGCAGAAGTTACATTATTCCTACATGGCGGGTACTGATGCCCCTTAATGGCGTAGTAGTGAAAATAAAGAGACACCCATGCAGCGTTTTTAATTTTAAATTCAGCTCCTCCTGTGAATGAATATATTTAAATTATGCTCTGTATTGCTTGAATGATAACAAAAGTTTGATGATGCTTGAACACGTGAATGTTATTTACTTTTGGATTTTTTGCTTTATTGCCTTACAAAACTAATCCACTGTATATATATATGTGTATATATATATATATATATATATATATATATATATATATATATATATATATATATATGAAGTGCAAATAGTATTCTGTTGTTTCATGATGTAGCAGTCTAAACGTTTCTGTACAATCTTCTCTATCGGTAAAGTTCTACTAATTCATATTTATCGGAATTTAATCAACTGTTGTATTCTTAACTTCAATTGATTAGCTTCGGGAAATATCTGGTATCTTTTGGTTCGAGGAATACAACACTCCACATTATGAATTAATATCACAAATTACTTGTTGCGAGGTCTTTATCGTAGATCAATGTGTGTTGTTATGAGTTCACAAATTATTAGAAAAGTAAAATTTTCTCTTGCATTTTTAGTGCTCTCGCATATTGTTTTTGTTCCAGATTTTTTCTAAACTGTCAATATTTAATGTTAAAGAGTTTTTAATTGCACTTTTTAAAATTATTAATGCGTCTGCCTTGCTTGAAAAACAGAAGAAAAATTTTGTTTGTACGTAATACGATGCTGAAAATACGAAAGCCTACGTGATTTGTTGGTTATAAGGAGAGAAAGTTTGTATTTTTTTATGGTTGAAATAATGTTAGTGTTATAACGCTCAATAATCTGACGTAGCTTAAAAATTCAGGTAACTACTTCAAAATAATCGGCTTCAAACAAAACGCTTAAAGACTCGAGTACGCAAGGCCTGGTTCTCGAACGTTTATAAAGAAACTTTTATAAAAACAACATGTATTTATCTTAAACTATTTCACCTGTCAGATTATTTTGTTTTAATTATGCGCAGTCATCTCAGAAGGTCTGAATTACACCGCAAGTCTTCCATGTAAAGGTCAGTCACAAAAAAAATTAAATTAACAACATCGTGGCTAGCACCAAAAATTTCAAAATCGTTGTTAGTGAAACAGTTAATTTTAACGGCAGGGTGTAAATGTAATAAACATAATGAAAATCTAACATCATACTCTCTAGTAGATAAATTGGCGTTTGGAGTCATATTAGCCTTAATTATAATATCGAGGTAGGTTAAATAAACGATCGTCGTAACTGCCGATAACAATTTTGGAATTGTCACCTTATTGGTAGAGATGGTGAAGTTTCGCGAATTCAATGACCTGCATGTTAGAATCAAATAACCTATGCATACTCAAGCCCTGTATATTTGTTCATCGTCTGCTGTTCCACTGAGTAGCAGCTAGTTGACTAATAGTCGGGACTTGAGTATGCATAGGATATTTGATTCTAACATGCAGGTCAATGAATTCGCAAAATTTCACCATCTATAGTTAATGGATGTCGAATATATGAAGTTCCAAGATCAGCGGGGAGCTTCACTCACCACCAGTTCCACAAACATGTAATATATTAATAGACCCATTGATTTTTTTTTGTGAAAATAATTCTGAAACAAATTGTTGCAATGCCTCATGTGCACATCTGTTTCTCTGTTCATGGTCAGTGATTGGATGTTTAAACTTTCGGCATCTCGTGGTCGTACCCGCAGATTACAAAGGTGTGGTGTCGCAGTAACCCTGTTCTGATTGACACAGTCAAATGAGCCACGCCTCTACCCTATTATATTCTGCCAATAACAACGAACCAGAATTACAGGTGTGCATGTAAGGCATTGAAACAAGTTGTTGCAAAATTCTTTTCGCCACAAATCACTGGCTCTATTTAATAGTGGAGACTGGAAAAATTCGTGAATTCACTGTTCTGTAGTTGTTAGCCTCAAAGAACACTCGGAAGCTTTTCCGACACAGTGCTACCACATGATTATGGACCTGCATTCATTTTCTTCCTTATAACTGTCTGATTGCTCTCTAGAATGTGTCAAATTAATCTACAGACAATTGTAAAAATGACATGCAGTTATAGATATTTGAATTCTAGTTTAAGCCTACAAGAAAACGCGAATTTTTCAGGTCCCTATACGTAGGGCTAGAAAAAATTCGCGAGTTCAATGACGTGCATGCTAGACTCCAATGTCCTATGCATACTCAAGCCCCGTCTATTCGTTCATTGTCTACTGTCTGAATGAGTAGCAGGTAATGGACAAATAGTAGGGCTTCGGTATACACAGGATAATGGATTATAGCATGTTGGACGTTAAACTCGCGAAATATTCCTAGCCGTACCTATACGGGGTGTCCTGTAAGTCCGATCTCATGAGGAGAGTTAACATAAGTGAATGTAATGAAATGTTATTGTAAATAACCATTTTATTGCTGCATGCCGCTCCATTCCGCCGGTCATGTTACATCGTGTACAAGGCAAATTTTACAATCGCATACGCGTGTACAAAGCACATCGCGGTCATAAATTTAAATATTTTCTGTCGTAACGGCACATGGAAGTGAACACACTGCTGTTATCTTACGCGAATACTCCGACACTATCAGACCACTCCATATTTCACCAATTTATATTTACGGTACGAGGCAGGACTTACGGAACCCATGTACATTAGTCAATTTCTGCTACTTTGACGATTTTTTTTTTAATCCTAAATTAAAGCAGATATCGAGAACTGTTGCACAGTTTTGTTACGAACAGTGTATAGTATGTCAACAAATTTTTGCAAGACAAAAGACGCAATGATTTCAGCTAATTATGTAACTAAGGAAGTTCTCATTAATTAACTAATTAGCAAAATTTATAAAAAAAATTTGTCTAGAAAAATGACATTACATAGTAAAAAGTTGTCATTAATTAACTAATTAGCAAAATCTATAAATAATTTGTCTAGAAAAATTACATTACTTAGTAAAAACAATTGATTAAACTGTGCATCAGTTTTTTCGATACCTGCTCTCCTTTAGGAATTAAAATAATAATTACTACGAAAGTAGGGGAAATTATGGATTTTGGCCTTAAATACGAGTCCGGAGCCCAGTTAAAACAGAAACACGCGACCCGCCGTCGTTTTAAATGATTTACAACTATTGTACCGAGATGCAGTTGATTTTACAAAAATGCAGCTAGTTATGGAAATAGCAAAGCCTCCAGAGGCATATGAGAAATTGGCAGCAGCTTACTCCTTCCGCCACACCCATTGTCCGCAAACGCATATCCTTGCCACTCACCGAGACAGGCAGCACGGAGTTCAATCACTGGCCAAATTGGCGCCAATATACAGGTCCTGTTTACAAAACATTGGTCTTAAGTATATTTGCCCAATTATTAGTATTATAATTATTAAGTGGGTAAATGAACCCATAGGCGCCACTAGAATGGACATTTGGGGAGGGCACAATTCTGTGAATACTGTTATACTCAAGCTACCCCTCCCTACCTGTAATCAGTAACGTAGTCAGAATTTATGAATTTCAGACGAATAAAGGATGGCTATCCTGCGAATATTATAAAGGGTCACCTACCACATCTCCAAGCTAGGGATCCGGGGGACCTCCCCCGGGAAAATTTCGGATTTCAAGGAGCTATTTTAGGAGTTTTCATTGCTAATCATTGAATATTCTACTGGTAACAGTATCACTGATTATTCAATATTAAATTAATTGTAATTTTTAAGACCTTGGTTGGTTATTTACTTGGGGGGGGGGGGGGGAGCCGTGCCCTAGTGCCTCCCTCTACCCTTTAGTTGCGCCTATGACTGAACCTATGAGACGTCACAAGTTTCCATAGTAAGATTTTTTGTAACTTTCCATTTCATTTATAAATACACAATCTTTGTTTCAGATGCATGGTGAAATTGTGTGCTAATAAAGTCGCAGTGCAAAACGAGTTTATTTTCGTATTGTTACATATAAAAAACACAAATACACACATATACAATGGTCAGTAAAAAACTCACGCTCACGGTAAAATAGTCGTCAGGTCACACTGAAAGTCAAAGGAAATGACATTTAGTTGCCTTTAATTAAATTAATAAAACAAACTTAAAGCATGTTATTGGTAATCTTAAGTCTCTCTTGCAAACATAGTTGGGTATTAACTAATATTATGACCAAAACTAGCATTAACCACCAAAATGACATAGAATACTACCCACTTAAGGACGAGTATTAGACAATTTTATTGTATTTTAACATTTTGAGCCATAACATTTATTCCAATTGTGTTATCAAAATGTCCACTTCAATAGAGCATAGGGTATTTTCTTCATCATTGCAAGAAAATTATAAGTTAACTTTAAAGAATTTTATGTAATATTATTCAACTTGTTAGTACTCTAACTAGTGTACATATATTTGAACTTGTATGTATACAGGAGTAAGTCGTGTATCTACCACATGTCTATACTCTAAATTAAGGACTCTGCCTACCTCAGAGCTCCGGCGGCAGCAAGGATAGGGCGTTACAGGTTAAATTATATTCCTAAATATCTCACATATATGCCACACAGACTTTTTTGTTTAGTATGATACGGCCCACACTGCTACTGAATATTTTAGCAAGTTATATCAACTGGTGTTTTCATGCCGATTAAACACTCGAAACCCTGTATTCATAAAATTATTTTCACATTTTCGTTTACGTCGCAGTACTCTCCTCTTATCAATGCATAAAATGGTTTCCATCCGAAAGCGATATCTCAAAGGGTGACAGAGCTACATGGAATTCAGTCTAACATGTAAAACCCTATACTTGCTCCCGCCGCGCTCCGAGGTAGGCAGAAGCCTTAATTTTGAGTTACGTCTCCATCCAGAGCAGATAGCTGCTCAAGGAGATTTTCTCTACTACTGTAAACGTCTGTAAAGTTCTTATTTGTTGCAAATAAATAAAAATTAAAAAAAAAATTCTCTTGCAATGATTTTGCATGACAAATTAATTAATGATTCCATTATTATTTATGTTAAGCAGTTAAGCAATAATACCTTGTATGCTTTGTCGAAGAGAAAACTTTGGTAATCTTCACTTCTTCGAGCGACGCGCAACGGAGAAGGCAGTACTGTTAAAGCTAATGTCTGCGATACATTCGGAACTGTCTAAACTGTAGCGTAGTTTTAACACATGACATTAGATTATTTCCAGTGACTGAGCGCTTTAAAGCACACAGACTCATTACTGTCGCATTTCTTATAGTGCGCTGTCGACGCGAATAGGAACGTAATTTCAAAATATCATTTAAATTCTGTGTGGAATAAACAAAAGTATGTTGGACTCGCATGACGTCTTCCTCACATTAAAGAATATATACGAGCGAAGACAAGCTACAAATCTTTACGACTTGTTCATTTGTATTCATTTGACAGGCATACAGAAATATTCTCAATGAAATGTATCTTTTATTTACCATAAATTACTCCCAAAGTATAAATAATCTTTGCTTCGCAACCCTCGTCATATTTCACTTTTTAATTGTACCACTTTATGCCCGTGATTCATAATTTATACTATTTCTACGATAGTTTTTTAAAGTTCTAAACAAGCGCTGGTATCGTAAAAGTGTTGCACAAATCTCTTAAAAAGAGTTTATACTGTGCTAACTAATTTTTTTTTCATGACACAAATACGTTTTTTTTTTAGCTAAGTATGCTCTCAGGGAAATTCACATTAATGAATTAACTAGCCAAAGCTATATTACTTTTTATTTATAAAAAAATTAGACTACATAGCAGTAAAACTTTTTTTTAACAAAGCTATGCAAATAGTTTTTCGATATCTACGTCACATTGGAATATAGAAATAATTATCTTTAAAGCAGTGGAAATGATGGACCATGTCCTTAAAATACATAAACTGTCAACCACGCATACAATTAAAGACCTTAGCACAAAATAGCCAAACAATTCTGGCATAACGAAAATAAACTTATACTCGCAAAAAACTCCTTACAGAAAAAAGCAATTACGTTACCAATAATGTCATGGTCTTCACTGTTAATTGTCGGGCATGTTTTACTGGAGCACCCCATCACAACTAATGAATCACAACTAGTAAACGTCTCCAACTAGACTGGCGTATTCTCTTTGCATGCACTCAGTTTATAAAGGAGATATGAGTTTCAATACTGGTGGACTACGATTGGCTCGCGTGGTCTTCCCACCTCCGTCCTATCTCCATAAGATAAGTCATGACCCCGCGATAGTCATTCTTTGTAGATATTGTATTGTCTTGGTCGGGTAACAGCCACGTGGTGCAATGGTACACGTTCAACATACATTCTTGAGGGCCACGTGTTTTTTTTTCTCGGCTCCGGCGAACCTCACTTCCGTAAAGTTACGGAAAAGTACAGCCAATAAATTATCCATAAACCATCGTAAAACGTTAACAACAAAATCCTACGTAAAATTGTGGACAATCCGTATTCCTCTCACATTTTTTCTTTTTTAAATTTCTGGTACTCCAATTTTTAGAAATACAAATTATTCTTCTTTACCATGTTTTCTCGATATCTTGCCCTAATATTTAGTAATTTGAAAATTTCTCGAATTCACCGCGACTCGAACCCACGACCTCACTAGCCAGACACTCTAACCATTGTACCACAGCGACCAGATAGTCAAAGAGCGAGTTACGTGCAGTGGTAAGAGACCAATTTTATAATAAACAAATTTTTTGTTTTTGACATACTAATATTATAGAAAATCATTAGTACCATTATGAGAAAAATATTTTACTCTATAGACTACGAATACATAACTTTAAATGCGCATACCCACTGGCGCGAAACGTAGTGAAGAGTTGCAGTATTTTGTCAGCTATGGTAAGTCCCATGTAGTGACATGTGTGGTCGCCCACTGCAAGATAGGCGAAGTAAGAAGAATAGAAGAAGTGTGTGGCCTCCTCAGAACACTTCGGCCACTTACAGAGCTGTTCGACCCTTTGTCCATGTGCGATACGCGTCCTTGGTTGTATTTCTCGTCACTCCGCGCATCTCTCCGCTTCGCGGCAAAGTGTGGGCAATCAGGAAGCAGCGCTTCGCTTCTATTATCTAAGCTTGTCTTGTCTTCTCTTCGTTTCGCACCAGTGGTTATGCATATTAACTCTAGGATTCATAGCAGTCATTAATACTAGCATTGTTAAAAAGAAACTTAACAAAATACGTTTGAAAATTGTAGAAACAAGTTTCCGCTAAATTTATGGAAAGTCACGACCAAGTACCCGTAAACAAAAAATTACGAAAGCCTCTTCCGTATAATTGCAGTATTTTACTGTAAATATTTCCGTGTGAATCGGTTCCATCTCTAATTATCTTGCTGTCGACGTGACGTTTTAAGGGCGCGGTCTACCGCAATTTTCATCGCCATTTTTTTTTTGTATTTTTACCAGACATTTTTTTCTTATTTTAGATATAAAATGTGACTAAATTTGGCTCTTACGAAATGTTTTTATCTCTCATAGTTTTCACGTAATGGCTTGTTAAAATCATATTTTGCATGTTTCCATTTTAACGACTACACTAAAACCAACTGATATACCAAACTAAAAAAAAATCACAGTGGATAAAGACATTGCAGGCTATAATTTCATGCTCATAAAAATAAAGAATAAAAATTATTTGTATTAAAATAAAAAAATTTTAATTTTTTAAATTTTTATTTTCAGTTTCAGTATTTTTTAAAAATACAAATAATTTTTATTCTTTATTTTTATGAGCATCACATTGTAGCCTGCAACATCTTTATTCACTCTGATTTTTTTTAGTTTGGTATATCAGTTGGTTTTAGTGTAGTCCTCATAACAAAAACATGCAAAAATGACTTTAACAAGCCATTACACGAAAACTATGAGAGATAAAAAAATGTATAAGAACCAAATTTAGTCTCATTTTGTGTCTAAAATAAGGAAAAAATATCGGGTACAAATAAAAAAAAATGGCGATGAAAATTGCGGTATACCGCGCCCTTAACGTGGCCACCTGACAGGCCAGGCCTCCGAGAGGCATGCAGATCTTAGATGAACACAAGTTTATTCTCAAATTTCTCCACGTGCGTGAGAATGAGTGATCTCGGCTACGCCCTCCATGCAACAACCCTCGAGCCGCCATTGTTTTTTAGGTATGGGAATCTTGGTGCAGAATATTAATAAAGTTATACGCGGGTATAACACGAGTTTATATTTAATATTACGTCATAAAATGATAAGGTCACCACTGAATGTCTCATACGAGCAAGTTATTGGCGAGAAGACTGCATGTCAGTTCAGTGACTTGTGCCTAGAGTCTAGGGTGAGGCGTGAAGCGCATGCTGTGTCGTCCTTATCGCTTCCGCACTTCTGGGCTCCGAATGCGCAAAATGCGTTCACCCAGGCGGCCCTCTTAAGGACGTTGAACCCGTAAAAATTAATTATTTCATATTTGTGCCAAACACTGTTCAACTTTTACACATCAGAAAACATGTCATTTCCCCAAATAAAATTAATAGGGCTCATAGTTTTAGCATAATCACTAAAGATGGTGAAAAATCGCGAGAATGTTTTCTGCCAGCGTATTCTGCAAATCAGTGTAGCGTCCTGCGGCATGTATTGTTAGCCGGCGGTTATGTAGCACAGTCTAGTTGTTTACAGACGAATCACATACGTCCAGTAGTAACGTACCAGAGTTATCATTGGTCGAGTCAAATAGGGTCTCACCAGTAACGAAATAAAAGCCTCAGAAATGAATACATTACATCGAAGCCTAGCAAACAGTCAACTTTTCCCGCGCTAAATCATCTCTATCACATATCAAAGTTACAAAATGGCAGTTGCAGTGTAGTCAAAATTTAAAAAAAAATAGTAACTTGCACAAACAAGATCATTCATATTGCTACTAAATGATACGAGCTACTTCAAGACGTTTGTGTACACAAAGGGATACAATTTTGTATTTTTTTTATAAATTGATGAAAATAAGTAAATTTTTTGCATAGCTTTGACTTTTGGTTAAGTTTTGTGAAACATGTCGAAAAATTCATTGACACATGGAATGTCAGTCCTGTAATTTTGGATTTATTAGTTAATTATTTTTTTTATTTTGGCTACACTACAATGGTCATTTTTGTGACTTTGATGAGTTATTATGCAAAAACTATGGGGCCTATTTTTTTATTTGGGCAAATGTCATGTTATCAGACGTACTATAAAACTTGAACAGTGTTTGGCACAAATAAAAAAAATTTAAGAAATTTTACTGCCCTTAATTGCGTATCGCGTATCAAAATGGGGGCTGCGGTGGTGTAGTGGCCAGACCACTTGCCTTCCACGTCGTCGATTCGGGTTTGATTCCCGGCGGGGTACGCCCCAGTTTTATCGCACGTGGAAACTGGGCCAACGTAGCCGTTGGTCGAAGTACTCTCTCTTCCCTCGCCCTAGTACTTCATTGCTGCTGCATTATAGAAACCGAGCTATGTGGTGTAACATGTTTGACTCGCATTCGGGAGTACCTGGGTTCCATCCCTGGCTCCAGCCATCCTGATTTCCATTTTCCATGGTTTCCCGAAATTACTCCAGGCAAATTCTTGGATGTTTCTACAACTCTGATGTACGAATTGCTCGTTTTTAAGTGAGTGAGAGATTTTGGTCAGCGCTTAACATCGAGGTCTTCAGCGATGGTGAGGGGTGACATGAGGCGAGTATGAAGCGGCGCCGAAATGAGTGGACGGGGGAAACGGGAGATCTCCGAGAAAACCCGCAGACCAACGGCATCGTCCGGCACCATTCCCTCATGCGAAAATCCGGAGACCGACCCCGCTGGGGATAGAACCCGGATCGCCTTGGTGGGAGGTGAGAGGCCTGACCCTTCGGCCACCGCGGCCCCTTGGTTTTTAAGCCGTGATATTTGTTTTGGAGGATAAATAAACAAAGTGTTTACGTATAACCAATTTAATGTATACATAAGTTATTTTAACACAGTTGCGCTAAATTTGTTTTACAAGTTCAATTCTATTTGTAAACACGCGAGAAAAAGTAGTGTAGTCTACTAATTTTTTTCTCTTACTTTTTATGAACTGCATTATTCAGTTGATACAGATTTAGCGCAAAAAATGTCAAACAACATATACATAAAATTTGTTCTACCTAAACCCATGTTTAATTTATACTGTAAGATTAATATTATGACTTGGAAATCCAGAACTGGTACAACAAGGTTATAGCGGAATCTTAACGAAGGCCATTGCCGAATCTTTTTCCAACTCTCGTCAATGTATCAAGTCGTGTCAACGTCTGTAATGACCTCACAGTTGACGAGCTGTAAAGCCCACTTATATACTTACTCCAATGTACAGCTTAACCTCAAGGCGTCTCTCAAGGAACGGCAGACGAACACGAGCAACCAGGTTGAAAATCTATCTCGGGTAGTGATATCCGGCCTTCAGGTTAACTCCCTACCTGATATTTACTTAAGGGAGATTCATCCCTGTCACATCGGTTTTACGGTTTTTCTTATAAATCAGAGAATAGACGCATTATTTTACTTTTCTCACGCTGACAAGGCATAGTTTATAGCTTCATTCACTTTCTGAAATCCATACGACTTTGCTTCTGTTAATGTTGCGGCCTCTGTAGTCGCTCCCGTAAATAAAGCAATTTTTCTTTTTCAGCTGTTTCCCGTTGCAAAACAATGAATATATTATGGTTTCAGCAATTACAGAAAATCGATTAAGTTCGTATCTATGCCCTTTCGTGACAAAAATTTTGATACATCGACTGGAACATAAGTTATCGAGAAGAAACAGATAAATCCAAGGTGGTACCAACATTACCAATCAACATTGCGTCAAACATTCACTGCACTTAGCAGTCCAGAGGGGAAAAAATCATAATTTTATGTTTGTGTGACACTGTGTTGGTTGTAGATCTTACTTGGGAGTACGTTTTCCTCTTACAAAAAAAAACTTGTCTCAGTCATTTTTTACATAATGGCATTTCAAAGTCGAAATCTGCATGTTTTTAGTTAATAGGCCTACACCCCCGAAAACTAACCAACATAATGGAACGAAATAATTCACAGTGAAGGTACATATCAGGGTTAGGGCTTTGGTATATAAAATCCCAATACAAAATATTTTTATGATAATAAAATTTTAGAAAAGTAGTAACAAATTTCTAAATTTTAGATTTTTAAAAATACAAAACATTGTTTGAAAGGGTTCTGTTTACGTAAAATCCTAGCCCGTGACACGTACTTTTACTATGAATTATTTCTTTTCTTTATGTTAGTTGGTTTTCGGGGCGTAAGAACTGTAAACATGCAAGTTTCGACTCTGAAGTGTCTTTATGGGAAACTGGCTGAGCTAATTTTATTTTTGTAACAGTGTAATGAACTTTCAAGTAACGTATACCAAACTAACACTGTTTCATACAAATATAAAATTATTATATTTCCTTTCTGGAACGCCCTTAAGAGTGCGTTGTAGATAAATAAATGCTGAAATCATGAACTGATTTCTACGCTTTTTTCTAAGCCAATATGGATAAAATACTCAATGAAAATCCTAGATAATGGTATTTGGCAACTTTATGAGTAAATATTAATCCAGAATTACTAATTCGTTACGCGTGATCTCTTGCGCCGCAGTTAAATGCACGAGGTTCCGGCTTCAGAGATTGTGCCTCAGAAGTTCGTAACACTGGAAAATATTTTGTTTAAAACGTTCGCTAATTCCATTGCCTAGGATTGCTATTGTTTAATTTTCGCAAATTGGCTTGAAGAAACCAACAGTTATAGATTAATGCTTTTAGCGTTGAATTATGTACCACGCCCTCTTAAGAAGTAAGAGCTTTCAGAAACTTTGAAATTTATTGAAATAATGGGAACCTTAGTTTAATAAAACACTTAGCTTGTAAAGACTAAAAATGAAGGATAACTAAGCCAGCAGCGGCTGTCGTAGTCTATTATCAGCAGGACGGCAAAAACAACATCTCCCGAGCAGGCTACGTCAGCCAGCGGAAGATAGGACGGAAATGTCGTCAGGTGTTTTACCTTGGCGGTAAGCGGCAGTGTGGTTGGTTGTCATCTCACCGCACGACCGGAAGTTCCGGAGGTGCAGTTCTGCCAGTTCCGCCTCGCTATCGGACTGCTCTCTTCCTGCGTGAGTCATAGCTCTAAACATATCGTCACCAGACAGTCGACCTACGGATGTGGTCGTTACTTGTACCGATAAAGGCAAGGGGGATTTTCGGGTTACGCGAATTACAGGGCACGTCTCAATTTAAAGAGTACTCTCTGGAAAGAGAGCTCTTATGTGTTCTCGCTCTCTCCAATTGAAACGATGCACTCTCGTGTTTGTAAACAAATGATGCAAAAGTTACAAGTGCGTAAATTTTATTAATACAAATTATAAACACATTAAATACGTTTGTGGGAAACTCAAATAACAATTTTTACCTTACTCTTCTTTTAAGCAATGCCAAACAATTTTTATTTTGTATATTTAAAAGTATATTAGGGCATACATTGATTACGCAATTTCCCACCATAAGTAACTGTTCATTGGAAAACAATATTTATGTATATGTGTAAAATGTGACGCATGTTTGTTCAGTAACCTCAAACCATAGTTGTAACCAAGATGGTGTACGCCAGAGAGCGCGAGAGCGAGTATACAACTTCATTTTCTCTCTGTTTCGTACACTCGGTGAAGAATAGAGAAAAGGCAGAGAGCGCTCTCTCTCTCTGACGTAGTTGTGACGTATTTGAGAGACCGAGAGCAGGAGAGAGCACTCTCTGGCGAATTGACACACAGCCTTAGTTGTGAGAATGCCGAAAAGAAGTGACCATGGAGAATGCACATTCGCCTAGTAACCACGGTAGTAGAAGAACAGGTCTGGACACTCGTCTATCTAACAATGTATTTTGCTTGACCCCCTTGTTGTTTGGCTGTAGTTCGTCAAGTTACCGAGAATATTGTGTTTTATTGGCGCTTCAATTAGGGCAGTCGGACCCAAATTCCCCCCACTTTTTTTCCATTGTTAAATTTATAAAGTAAATAAAGATTACTGGAGCCTTTCCTTAAATTTGTGAGCGAAGAAAGTATTTCACAAATAAAAAAAATAAATAATACGTTTTGATAAATTGAAAGGAAGTGGGTGGAGTTAAGAGTCCGACCGCTCTAACTGCAGCGCCAATAAAACACAATATCCTCGGTAACTTAGTGAACTAGAGCCAAACAACAAGAGGAGTCAAGTTTCCAAGCGAGTGTTCAGACCTGTTCTTCTACGGCTGTGCTCGTTAAGTCTAGTCATGCTGGAAGTCTGATGAGAAACAGTTCCGCTCCGGCCTCGCGAACGACGAGTGTGACATATCGGCGGGCAGCTGCTATGTTAAGGTCAATTGTGCTACAGGTTAGAAAAATCAATGTTGAAAGTTTGGTACAGGGAAAATTCTTGCTGCTTGATCGCTGTTATCGGTAATGGGTGCAAACTGACTTATCACAGAGCTTTCCTGAATTTTAAGTTACATGAAGTTGATAATTTAAAACGCGAAATTGGTTAATTTTCACTTTAAAATTAAGTTAAATAGCTTCTGCCATTTGCAAGCCTATTCAAATTTAAGTTTACTACAGTTCTGTATTTTTCTTGTCCCTTAGCGATAGCAGCGAAACAAGCGGCAGAAATGTTCCTGTACCAAACTCTCCCGTAAGAATACACACTTTCTTTCTAACATGTAGTAGAATTAACCTTAACTAAGGCTAATTCTTAATGGCATCATATTCGTGAATCATCGGTACCGACCTCGGCAAAGTTCGTAGCCGTCTTACCGGTTCCAATGCAACTGGCGTCAGAATTGTTCCCTTGCAAAACTTGTCCGTGAGAAATCCGTTTACTTCCCTAACAAGTAGTAGAATTAACTTTCGATATGCGAACCCCTGTCACTAGAGACAGGAAATTTCGCGAAAAGATTTTTGCATCACTTTGATTCAGTGTCACGTGCGCACCTGCATCTCTGCTTTGTGGTCGGTGATTGGATGCCGTAACACCCAGCGTGTGGAGGTTAAACCCACAAATCACAGGCGTGATGTGTCACAGATATCCGTGTACTGATTGACACAGTCAAATGAATAACAACTATGCACAAAAACACTCTGTCAATAGCCATGAAGTTGAGCTGCAGGTTCGCACATACGGCACTGAAACAAAGTGGGGCAAAAATATTTTCGCCAAAAATTCCTGCCCCTACCTATCAGTCATGTTTAGCCTTACGCAAAGCCGTTACTAATGCTAAATTTACAGGCAACGGACTCCCCGTTGGTCGGTCCAACACTGCAATCTGGAAGCGTCACCTCATTAGTGACTTCGAGCTTATTAAAATACGTGAATTTGTCATTGCTTGATATCTTAAGAGTAAGTGGACCTGGAGCGTAAGCCGTGATGTAGCGTGGTACAGACAGTATATTTTCTTGTGTAACTGTGAAATATGTTTCCAATGTGTTTATCTACGAAAAGAAGACACACGTCAAACTGTGTCGCTATGATTTTTAAAATGTCGTCCGCTAATTAAAAACATGATTTCCAAGCTCCTCAAAAGTGATAAAAATGGCTTTTTCACGTTGTTGTAGCTTAGAAAATATCAACCGTAATCGTAAAACTAAATCATAGAAACCTGCATTGGACTTTACCACATACTTTCCACAAATACAATTATAGGGTCATCGCTTGAAGTCCCGTTGAAAAAAGGTTTCTACGAAAACACTGCTCGCTAGTTTAGTCCTTCTCGCCTAGAGGCGATGAGGTGTTTGACGGATGTGTTATATTCGACTTATCGCCTTCCCCGTTTCCGTGCCTCGAACGTGAAGAAAAAGCTAGAGTAATACAACCTTCAACGTTAAGACGAACAACCGAACTGTTTCGGGAGCTGCCGGCCATCGATCCGACAACACACGCCAGCATCCGAGAACATTAATTAAGGTGTGTTCATTGATCTAAACCTGTAGTCCTATCAGCCTGCATGTTTGAACAACGTAAAATGATATTCTAAATGCAATTAAAATTAATAATTATGTTATATGTTTCTGTAACTTTACTTTTTTCGATAATTATCATTAAAATGGTATTAATCAACTGTTTTAAAACTAAAATCATAAAATCAATCACTAACGATCTAAGAATATATCTGATAATAGCATGTTATGTAGTGATCTTTTATGCTCCAGAGACAGAAGTGGGCGTGAGCAGACTAATGCTTGCCACACCTGTCCACGGCATTATTACTGACCATTAGTGACCAAGGTCGCCAGGGGCTTACATCAATCAGCAGCTTTTCTATTTACTTGTCATCCGCTCGCTTCGTTAGTTATGCTACAAATCTCTACGTGATTTTTCCTCCTTAGGCAAGATCAGTACAAATGGTCTTCATATTTCGTCGACAGCGAGGGCATTGATGGATTGGACATTTTTTGTTCAACTGTTTCCGATTGTATTTACTAAGATTTACTGCGTTTTATTGCAGAGAATATAATGAGGAAATTCCCCACTCCAGCCCAACGGTTATTTCGGGATAGCAGCGGAGAATTACCACAAATCTGAGATAAAAATCAGTTGAGATAAATACTAGGAAGAGTAGAAACTATCGACTGCTGAATTACATTTTAATCTTAACTATGATCGTATCTCACGAACTAAGTAAAATAAGATATCAAAGCTATCAAGTCGATACTTCAGAGTTTGTGTAGTTGGTTGTGAGATATGTTGTTTATACCATTACGCATTTGTTGACATCATGTATAAAAACCTATGTAGATGCAATAACAGAACAGACAGTTTGAAATTAGAAATTATACGAGAGTACAATGATTCTATTTATACAGTAAACTTCATCATCCACCACATCAACAAGTCGTTCAGTGTGCTCTACTGAGTTGTGCAATGTGTTTCCGTATACCCTTAATGTACATCTAATATAGTGTTCCATTTTGTTTTACATATGCATTAACTATACTTTTTTGGGGGTACGTCCTACATAAACAATGAAAAGTTCTTTTTAATTTTCATCACGTAGCAATGCCGACACCTGACATTTATTATCTTTTAAGTACCGATAATAATGTATTGACGAAGCTTTTTAAAAACAACACTTTCGTTAAAAGGATATATGTGTAAGGGCCGATCGCACAGTCATATTGAGTAAAATCTGAGAAATTTTCATTGCAGGGATGGAAAGTGAGTGAAATCTAAGGAAAATCTGAGAATTTCTTAAGGTGTCGTCAGACCTTCCTTAAGATATTCTCAAGCTGCAAATCAATCATACGGCCTTAAATAAAGGTTATAATGCCACACGGGGGAAAATAATATTCTTATTTCGAATTTATTGTTAATATTTTAAGAGGAGGAACAGAACCATGGTGTAAAGGCAAGACGTCACTGGTGTCGACGACATAATTTATATTAGTTTATATTTTTACACGAAAGAGATGTCGTGTTTTAATGTAATTTTTGTTTTCAAACAAAATGGTTTCGATACCATTTTACAAACAAAATTAACGGTGTAGGCTTTATCATTTATACACGGCATTATTTCAGCTTTACAGTATGTGAAACACTAAATATAAATTATCAAATCACTGTCATGTAAGTGTTGTGCACAAACATGTAAAATAATATACATTTTAGCTACATTTTCGATGCATGTAAGTAAATTATTTTTCTCGCGAATTTTGTGGTAACACTTCATCTTAACTGAGATATCTTAATTTCCTGACTGTGCAATGCAGACGAAAAATTCTCGGATTTTACTCAAGTTCTCCTTAGTTTCACCTTTACCTCAAGATTTTCCTCACTTGACCCTGCTATCGACCTTAAGCTTGTTCACTCACAGAATAGTTGAATAGAAACTAGGAAGTCAGGTAAATGAGGAGGGTTGGCGTAGAAACAAATTGTGAAACCAGAACTAGCCAAGATATGTTTTAAAAAGTCGAGCAAAGGACGAATTTGTCATTCCTTGAAAATTGTGATGTTTATGACTGTGGTGAGATTATTTAAACCCTCTTCAAACATTAATTTCACAAATTGTCACCCAGTGGAAGGTCAACAACTCGGAAAAAATACCTGTTCTCCCGCCCTGAGGGCTGAAACCCACTGTCGACGAACGGCAGAGTCACTCATCAATATACAACGTGTATCTAAAACATACCAACAAACTTTAACAAGTAATTCCTGAGGTGGAAATAGAAAGAGTGATACAGGGAACCAATGGTCCAGGTCAAATAGGGAGGGTTGTAGACGCTTCCAAAGTTTGAGAAAAAATTACAAATTATTGTGTTATTTTGAAAACGGCTTGCTTGACAGAAACAGATTTCTGGTTACCAATAAGTGTTAACGAAATCAGTAATAACGTGAGGTATTTGTACATTTAACACACTTTACTTTAAAAAACGTAGGCCTACGTGACAGTAAGAATGTGCTATTCGTGACGAAAAAATAATAAAACGTCGAAAAAATTAGCAAAAACTGTCTAAACCTCGTCCTTTACGGGTGATTTCACAGAGAACTACAATAGCCTACTAAGTATGCAACCAGGAATGACTACTTTCTGCAGCGCAATAGTTGAATGCGTCCTGCAACTTCGTGCAACTTCGCTCTATCAGTGTTAATATTTTGAAGGAACACTGAAGCAATTAAATTAGCATGAAGGAAGCAAACAGGGCAACAGTAGAATATGAGAAAACTATGAGAAATGTTCAATTTAGTTTATTTGAACTAACTGACGTAATAAAAAGGGTAATATATTTGCAAAGAGTTGTAACAAAAATCACTAGTTACCAATCAAAATAAAAAAATAGTATTCTTACTAAGTGAAATGAGCTGCACAAGTTAAAACTAATTAACTATATACAGGACTAACAGCGAAAGGTGATTACATAGTAATATGCACAAAAAATACCTAATACTCTGTATCAGAACTTAATATTAAAGAATAAATAAAGCTTTCATGTTAGAATTTCGGAACAGTAATTTCCCAAATTATGGTAAAAATAAATTACTTGGAAGGACTCTACCGAGAACGTCGTTTCATGTTCTTGGGTTCTTCTTATAAACACAACAAATTCTGAGAAATATCTCTCACACTGTGCCAGTCTGCTTGCATACAACTTTTGTAATGTTAGGAAATCCGAACATTTGATTAAGGATTTTTCAGCCATGTAATTTATAAAACAAAAATGATCCTCTTGTTGCAACTGCCTAGGATATATTATTTTCGATCAAAACGCATTCAAGGATTCGACGTGGTGAGCTAATAAACGTAGGCCTAAGGGTACACGTTGTTTAGAGTGAGTTTTCATCGTCGCCTGTGTACTAAGAACAACAAAACACACATGTACGCAGAATTGCCTATACTCTAGTCTCTGTAACACTAAGCAAGATTAATTTGCGTATTTAGATGCACTGAATTTTCGTCTTACAGAGATTCAACGCTAACCCAAGAAAGAACCAAATGCTTAAGCGTGCGTAGTAGATAAACAAACGCTGAAAACATAAATTACTTTCTACGCTTTATTTTAAACCAATATGGTTAAAGTACTAATGACAATCCTAGCTAATAGTATTTGCCAACTTTATCAGTAAATTTTTATCCAGAATTACTAATTCGTTACGCGTGATATCTTGCGCCGCAGTTAAATGCACGAGGTTCCGGAGTCAGAGATTGTGCCTCAGAAGTTCGTAACACTGGAAACAATTTTGTTTATAACATTGGCTAAAACTATTGTTTAGGATTGCTATTGTTTAATTTTCGCAAATTGGCTTCCAGAAACCTAGAGTTATAGGTTAATGCTTTTAACGTTGAATTGTGTATCACGCCCTCGTTTAAGAAATGTATTCCGCACATGACCCAAAGTGATTTCAATAAGGTCCAATTTTGTAGAACTTATTAGAGAAACTTAATGACATGATCTTTGAAAGAACTGTGCAATGGGAGTGCATGACTGGATTCTGTTTCTTGGACGTACTCCATTGCAAATTGAATGACTGTCAAAGAAAACTAAACAAATAAACGAAAACCATAAAATAAGCAGAGTATGCTTTAGTCAGCAAGATACATACACAACAAGAAATTCCAAAATGGAATCGGGTCAAATAGAAACAAGGAACAAACAGATAATAAATAATAACAAATAAAATAAAAAACCAAGTACCATGCGACACAACGATGAGATGAAACAAAAAAACAAAAAATTTGCTGTGTTTTTTGTTTAATCTCATCGTTGTGTCGCATATTACTTGGTTTTTTATTTTATTTGTTATTATTTATTATCTGTTTGTTCCTTGTTTCTATTTGACCCGATTCCATTTTGGAATTTCTTGTTGTGTATGTATCTTGCTGACTAAAACATACTCTGCTTATATTATGGTTTTCGTTTATTTGTTTAGTTTTCTTTGACAGTCATTCAATTTGCAATGGAGTACGTCCAAGAAACTGAATCCAGTCAACTTAATGACAGTAAAGAAGAATAAAATTCGTAACATGCAAGGTGTGACGAATGCAACGAACACGGTCTAGTTAATGATTAGTTATTTTCACTCATTTCACTGGCTGAAGCAATTTGAGGTTGTTAGCTACACGAACATGCACGAGTAAATGATAGATAGTACTTCTTACCGTTCTCAGTTTCTTTTATCTGGCACTGGTTTTCCTTCATGGCGAGGCGTCGTGTGTAGAGGACAAAACAAACTACTAGGCTCTTGTGTGTTCAGCCAAGCAGCCGACACGCCTTTATAAGTAGCCCCGTGTCGTGTCGTAACAACTTCACATTTTACTGCAACAACTGTTTCTTTTATTATCCGCCCGCCTATTGTCACTCGGTTCAGTGGTACCCCTCCCCCCAACTTTTGTACCATAACACACACTTCTCCTGTCGCAGATCAGCGACAGTGTAGTTTTTCATAACCCCTACCTCCGTGAAACGAATAGTTTCCTCACTGGATACAAAGTAAAATCCCAAGGTTAAGTTGAGAGGCTGGTTTTTACTATTTCTCTTGGGCAACCGGCTCGACCGCAGCCAACCGGAGACGTGTGGTCTGACCACGAGTGAATCGGTGAGTCACGTTCCACGGAAGTAATGAACCCAAGGTGCAGCAGCAAAGACTAACAACTGCATCGCTTGACGAGATTTCTTTTATATGAAAATGTCTTTACATGAACTACGTGAAAACTCTCATTTTCTCGTGTATGTCATTTTATTTAATTATACTTCCACAGTATTTGGTGAGCAAGGTTCCCGGTTGTGTGGTGGTTAAATAACTATCCTCACCCAATCAGGCTCCAGGACAATCCTAGTCCTATTCCAGGAGGGAACGTTACCATAGATGGTAAGGTAATTGGGTTCTATGTCTATGTCTAGTCGACAGCGAGATCATTAGAGAAGGGACACACAACTTGGTACAACGACAGCAGCTGGGAGAGCAGTCGGCCGTGGTCTTTGTTACACTGTAAAAAATTTTTTGTACTTCTACGAAAAGGTTTTTTGGAAACCAGTTTCCAAAAACGTTTTTTGTCTTTGTATATTTACAAAAATTTCTGTAAATCTACAAACAAATTCTGTTTATTTACAGATAATACCTGGTTCATTTTATAACAATTGTTTGTAATGTTACAAAAAAAAGTTTTGAAACTAGTTTTCAAAATTTTTTTTTCTAAAAGTACAAATACCGTCCATTTTCGGGGTTATTTTGACCACTCAAAATATTAGCTTTTGAGTATTCTGGTAAATAAATAGATATTCTGAGGAAATTATTTTAATAACTGCCTTTGATCCTTATAGTTACTGTCTGAAACTTTCGTCACTAAACGACATAAAATCCAAAATTCTGAGTGGTCCAAGTAACCCCACAAGGTCGAAGAAACCCCGGTTTACGGTACTTTGTAAAACGTGACAGGTCTCTTATGTTTATTTTGTTTCAAATAAAAAAATTTGCTCATTAACAATTATTTTACTAGTTCCCAAATATGTTTCGGATATTTGTAACCACTTAAAAAAAAAAAGTTTGTGATACCTTACTTTTATTACCTGACTGATAATGTTCTGATATTAGTTTACAAGACTTTCCTTATTTATGTACAATTTCTTTTTTCAGTGTAAGGAACAATCCCAGCATTCGAGAAGCCATGGAAAACCAAAATCGGGATGGCCGGAGCCGGATATCGAACCTGGGTTCTCCCGAATGCGAGCTACCATAGATAATTCCTTATCAATCAAACAAGAAAATTTAAACATAAAAATTTTATCTTTGTCTTTGTACAAAATACCTTAATATATAACATCAAAATATCATTACATTTTCTGTGATTCTGTGATGTGTAGCATCACTCATGGGCGTACCTAGGAACAGTTTTCGGAGGGGGTTTTGAACTCTCATCTTGTATAAATGTTTCAATGTCATCTGTGTTTGACGTCTCTAAATGTAATATTAACATATTTATTAACATTTTGGTTGTTTTGTAGTATATTCTACGTTTTGTAATGTAATATATACTGAGAGGTAGAAACTGACATTTTGGAGGGGGTTTGACCCCGCAAAACCACCACCCTGGGTACGGCCATGGGTCCAGAAGCTAACCTCACGACGTTTTATTACGTTTATTCAACTACTCAAATACACATATGAAATACATAACTGTAGTTTTCTTAAAAAGCATTGATCAATTTTGGAAACATGATAGACAGCTACCCAAGTGAGTCACACTGCTGAAAATATTCGACAGGACACTA
This sequence comes from Medauroidea extradentata, assembly GCA_003012365.1. Taxonomy (NCBI): domain Eukaryota; kingdom Metazoa; phylum Arthropoda; class Insecta; order Phasmatodea; family Phasmatidae; genus Medauroidea; species Medauroidea extradentata. Next base: position 67,210 of record PNEQ01014843.1, read on the forward strand.
TCCAAATAGATCAAGTTCATCTTCATAGCGACGCGTTTACACGATGAATAAAACCACATTAAGGTGGCCGCCTGACCTGGCCATCAAACTGCGCGGTGTGCAGAGCATCGGTCGTTACAGATTATTTGAAAACTGCTCAGCGTGCGCATGTTACATCTGCTTGGGATTTGCATTTAAAGAACGTTACACACGTGTCTACCCATTTCAGGTATACTCTGAAGTTTGTTTACTTTTGCGATGCCGAAAATAGTGAAAATGAGTGTTATTGTGGTCCATTTTTAGTTTGAAAAACTTGGTGTAGGATACTATAAAAGGTATAGACGTTAGGAACACACGTGCATCTCTAATAATACGACATAAAATTATAGGGTCACTGCTGAACGTCTCAAAAGGCGAGGTGTCTGCGAGAAGTCGGCATGCCCAGTTCAGAGACTTGCGCTTAGTGGCTAGGTTGAGGCGTAATGCACATGCTATCTCGTCCTTACTGCTTTCATACTTTATTAAACTGTTCCACGAATACCCATAGAGACAATGTGCGGAAAGAAAACTCACTTCGGAAAAGGACGGGATGCCATTGTTAGTACACCATGCTCATTAAAAACTGTTTCAAAACTCTCCAACCTTTTCAAATTTCGGTAATTCACAATCTACTAAGGGCCTGTATTACCACCTCCTGATAAAGTTATGGATAAATCATATCTAGAAGATAGTCCAGAAAAGTGTATTACGACCCTCTGATAGCGCTTATCCGAGAAACTATTTACTGAATAAGCTATCAGCTACTACGACCTGCTCATAGGTAGGCCCTACTTATCCAGAAGTTAAACGTGTCCGAGGAACACAATTGGCGTCATATATGTTTGTCAATCGTGCAGTTGAGGTTAGGATTCCAGTTCACAAAATGGAGACATATTATAAGTTTTGGAGACAGCAGAAAACGTAATATAAATTATGAGATTATTAATAATTAGGTTTGTTTTACTCGCAGTGACCTGGCGTCTCTTTTTGCTCTTTCAGCTCCCGGGGCATTCCTAGGCGTTTTACTTGCCGGAAACAATATGGCGGGGGTCCGTTTTACTCGCAAGGTCAAGCGCCTCCAGGTCAAGTAGGTCATGCTCCCGCCGCTCCACCTCGCGAGG
>PNEQ01014844.1:0-39245 GCA_003012365.1 Medauroidea extradentata
AAACAAATGCCAAAAAGTTTTGGCTAAGAAAGGAAAACGTCAGGTAGGTTCAGTCTCTAGCGGGGAAAGAGGTGTAAATACGACAGTGGTGTGTTGCACAAGTGCGTCAGGATCATACGTTCCTCCGATGTTGATTTTTAAGAGACTGAGAATGGCTACGGAATTAAAAGTTGGTGCTCCCCCTGGTGGTTTAGTCGAAGTGTCCAAATCTGGCTACATAAACAGCGCACTTTTCGTTAAATGGATGAAACACTTTATCGCCTCTGTAAAACCAAGTGTTGAAAACAAGGTGCTTTTACTTTTAGATGGGCACACAACACACTCGAAGAATTTGGAGGCTTTACAAATAGCGAGAGAAAATGGAGTCATAATGCTGCAGTTACCTGGACATACCACCCACCGGATTCAACTATTGGACAGGACATTTTTCAAACCCTTTAAAGGGTACTATACGCAAGCAATTGAGAAATGGCTGTGGACAAATCCCGGGATGTGTGTTACACAATACCAAGTAGCTACACTAGTGACAGAAGCATATGGGAAAGCGGCAACAATTGAAAACTCTGTCAACGGATTTCGATGCACAGGAATCTGGCCACTTGATATCACTGTGCTGAAAGATTGTGACTTTGCACCAGCCGAGAACCTTAGCCGCACAGATGATCCTCCACCAATCAATGAAAAAGATGTAACTTCAAGGCCACCTGACGACACCGCCACCGCTGAGTCATCTACACCTAACTCAGATAGCAACAGTGCTCTTTCAACTGAAAAACAAAGTGATGCAACTGGCTTAAATGTAACATCAAAAAACCCTTCTTCTAGCAAACTCACAGTGCCTATTGAATCCCTTTCCCCTATTCCTAAACCAAACAAAAAACGTAGGTTGTCGAAATGCCAACGGGCTCTTGTTTTGACAAGCAGCCCGTACAAAAACGATTTAGAGTTGACAAAAGAGCTGCAAGTAGCACAGGCTAAAGTTAAAGAGTTTAAAATGCAAATGGCCAGAGGAGCGCCAAAAGGCCAACAATCATCCAAGCCTAGTACCAAAAAGGGAAATGTAAACAGGACTAAATCACTAAGAAAGGTTTTTCCTATACAAGAGTCCTAGATCACGATTTAGGCCTACACCAGCCATCCACTTCGACACAGGGTGATGTTTCGATCGACATTGAAGTGCACAGTGACGACTGGTATTGTTCTGTTTGTGAAGAAAAATTTTTAGAAGATATGGTTCAGTGTTTAGTGTGCAAATCCTGGGTACATGAGAGTTGTGCAGGTGCGAGGTCAGGTCTAAAACATTTTGTCTGTGTAGACTGCAAATAACTTAAAACTTATTGCATTTACAGTAGAAAAAGTCAAACTTTATTAGCGTTTAAATAGTACCTTAACCCTGTGAGTGAGTTTGTGTTGTACGGTTTATTGTCTTAACTAGTTCAATTAAAAAAAATGGGGGGAAGAATTAAGACATAGGTGGTACGATTTAGGAAACCGGTTTACTACATCGTACCAGTTGCGTCTTGTTATAAAATTGACATTCTTTCTTTCCAGATGCTAAATTTTGATGTTTTACCTAAAGTGGTACGATCTAGGCAACTCTCCCCTATATATATATATGTGTGTGTGTGTGTGTGTGTGTGTATATATATATATATATATATATATATATATATATATATATATATATATACAACACATATGGTATAAAATTGACGTAAGTTGTTTCTCAAAAATGAACTCAATTAGGTACTTGCCTGGGCAATTAGTCTTTGATGTAGGCGGTCCTAAGCTATTTGTGGTGTAGTGAGCATTTCTTAAGTTTATATATACACAGAAAAGTTTTACCTTTTCGTCACTTATTACTCTAAATATATCAGTGAAAGTAGTAACACAGTTTTAGGATTTTACTGTACTTAAATTGTGACGTGTGAGATCACATTAGATAATTGTATCACCAACTTCAGCACAAGGTGATTACAGAGTTGATGTTATCGATCATTACGTTCTAGTCTTTAGTACAGGACAGTTTATTTAACCATCGTTTATTATCCAGTCTTCATGTAGGTCAGCTTAAAAGTGTGTCAACTGCTGCTAAGAACACATTGACGTCAATGGTTGCTCTTAATTCTCGCTTGAAGTGAATACCTCAGACATGGATAAATAAAAGTTTTCACCAACTTGCTTGTTAATCGGACTGTACCAAGAGGTCGTCTTACCCTCAAAGTGTCATGGCGGTCTTTGTCTTCGCTTATAAAACATGGCTATTCCGTCTTGTACCTCTTCGTGCCAGCGTCACACCCTCTATTCATCGCATCGCACTTTCATTTTTTACCTCGCCTCGATTTCTATTGATCACCTCACCTCTTCATCACTGAATGCCGTTTTCTCAAGGTCGCTCACTTCTCACTGGGAGTGCCGTTTACCTTATTTTTTTTATATTCTTTTCTTAGTCGTGCGGGATTATTTTCTCTTGTCGCTCCTCTTTCTGACCCAGTGTGAGCAGACAAAACACGGGCGTCGTATGTTTTCACTGCGCGGCGTCTACGGAGAACGGCACGGTAAACTGACATGCCGCCACTTTGACACAACGGTGACGTAGGGCCTGGGAAACCGGGCGCTCGGTCTCACACGACGCTGGGATGATTCTTCATAGCAGGCCATGGCCAGTTCATAAGCCAACTTGTTCCTTATTGTCTAGCTGTCGGTGAGACATTAAGGCGGTCGTCTGCCCAAGCCGCAGTGCGGTGTGTAGAGCCGCATGCCAGACCATTCGCCTCCCACCAAGGCGATCCGGGTTTGATTCCCGGCGGGGTCGGTCCCCAAATTGTTGCATGTGGAAACCGTGCCGGACGTTGCCATTGATCGGCGGGTTTTCTCGGGGATCTCTCGTTTACCCCCCCCCTTCATTCCGGCGCTTCTTGATACTCACCTCATGTCACCCCTCACACTGAAAAACTTATTAGTAACTGCAAAATATTTTGTTAAAATGGACGTTACAACATTTATTTTGTAGTGACAACAAAATTTTTTTGCTGTCCCCAATAAAGTTTTGCAGTCAGTACAAAAATTGTGTAACCCCTACAAAATTATTTTGTGATTTCCATATTGACAAAACATTATGTAGCCAGTACAAAACAGTTTTTTTCTGTGCACCGGCGCTGAAGACCTCGGTGTTAAGAGTTGACCAAACTCTCTCATTCACTCAACGTGCATGAGTGATGCTACTAAGGAAGAAACTTCACATTGAGATATTTGAAACTATTCTGCTATGGGACTTATGGACGGACCCATGATTTTCGCGTGAAAGAATTATGCAATACTTTATTTCACTGCCTTGTGAGCACACCTGCAGCTCTGCCTCGTGATCAGTGATTGGATGTTTTAACCCGCATCGTGTTGGGATTCTACCCGCTTATCATAGACGTTTGGTGCCTCTGTTAGCTTGCTCTGATTGGCGGAGTCAAATAACTGTCACCTCCACACAAAGACACGCTGCCAATAACGACTATGCAGAGCTGCAGAAGTGCACGTAAGCCATTTAAACAAAGTGTTGCAAAATTCTTTTCGCGAAAATCAGGGATTGCTACTTACGGGTGTTCAAGTGCGATAAAAATATAATTTTATATTTTTGGAAATAGTGCTACTTTTGTAGACGATACTTGCGGGTACAAATTTCTCTTACAAAAAAAATAGCTTGCGCAGTTTCCTCATACCGGTGCGTCAAAGTCAAAATTTGCACGGTACGCGGCCATGAAAATAGTGAAAACAAATTGACTTACATAAGTGAAACTATTCTCAGGTAATTAACACGCCAGGGACTATGTAATAAAATATAAAAAAACTGCCAGTTAACTATTTTTGTATTCCAAACAATTGCTGAAATATCAATTCCTTTCGTGTACATTTGTGATTTTTTTAAATTCGAATACTACGCTGTGGGTTTCTAAATGTTTTGTTACGTAGCCCATGGCATGTTATTTCACGGTGAATTATTTTACTTAAGTCAGACAATCAATTTTCACTATTTACGTGGCAGCGTAACATGCAAAACATTTACTTCGAAGCACCGTTATGAGGAAACTATGCTATACATTTAAAAAATGGTTTTATATGAGTAATTTTGTACTCACAAGTATCGTCTATACAAAACTAACACTATTTCACAAAAATATAAAATAATGATTTTATGGCACTGAACGCCATTCGTGAGAATGAATGGGTTTGTGGACATAAGGTCATTGCAAGAGATGATGGTTGATGGTTTATCGTGGGAAAACTTGACTGTTTGCTGGGTTTCAAATTACGTTCAACTTACCAGAAGATTACTGGCTTTAGTTTGTACATGAAACTCATGCCCTCTTTGACTGAGCCAATAAGAATCTCGCTATTGTAATATTTGATGCCAGTTTTTGGTCTGCAGACAGCGACGTTGTATCATACGTACATCTCACAATCATACACGTTGCCGTTAACTGCAGTGTTTTCAAGGATATCTTGTCATAAAACATTTTCGCGATATACCATCATCTCTAGTCATTGCTATAGGCACGATAATTCAGCGGACTTTTTTCTTGGCCAGGTTGGTCGTCATGAATATATAAGATAAACCAATTGCAGATATATCGTGATATATCTTAAGGGCGCCGCCAACCTCACGTTTCAAATGCGTTGCATTATTCGTAAACATGTATTTTCTTCTAAACTATACCAAGTGTGCCCATTGTACCAAAGTACGAAAAGAAAACACACTTCAGACAATGTCGGAACATCACTGTTAAGACACCATGCTTACTTCAACCACTGTTTCTAAGCCCTACAACATGTCTAAAAAGGGCCTTCCAGACTGCCATACTTCAAAATGTACCAACTGGATGTACGTGAATCTCAGATTGCGATGTGCACTGAACTTCGATACAGACTTTCCACCAATAACATTATATGGTCACTGCTTAGTGCCCCATAGTAAAAGTGTTTCGGCGGGAAGCCTGCACGTTATTTCAGAGCTTGGCTCTTTGAGGCGATGCGGCATTTGATCCGCGTTTCAAGGTAGCCCCTATGTATCCGTCATTTCTGAGTATCTAACACGTAGGTATGCGATTCCCTTAATATGGTGATAAACCAATTTGCGAACTTCACAAAATTTAGGAAGGATCTGTACACCGGGTTAATATTGTTGTAGATACCATACTTCTGTTAAAATAGGGACAACAATCTGTTCTGTAAAAATAACAATATGTTCCGTATATGTACTTTGCTCCTTCTACAGAATATTTGTTACTTCTACAGATCAGATTGCTGTACGAACTATCCCAGTAGTACCGATGATCAAATCGTATTGTTGTTCCTATTTTGACAGAAGTATGGTACCTACAACAATTATTTTCTTTCAGTGTAGTATCGGTAGTAAGAGACTAACGCACCAAACACGCTTTGTCGAAAACAACATTTGGACAATACAATTTCAATAAATGTTATGGTTGAAAAACTGAAAATACAGTTAAATTGTTTAACCCTCCCCGTTAAACGAAGGTGACGGTTGACGAGAGAAGAATTTTCCTGCCTGTGTTGTGTTTCCCTGTCGCGCGTCGGGGAAGTTCTGGTTGTGGTTTGCCATCTCTCCTGTGGCCGCAGTAGATCCTGTGTACAGACTCCCACTCCCCTTATCGGCTGCCAGCTCCCGCAGACCAAGTGCATTTCTTTTATTTGGCGAGCAGCACGCGGCATAAAGGCAGGCTGGAGGGGCTAACGGCCCATTGGGCCCGGCTGGGCTAACTCGAGTGTGAACGAGGGCCGAGACAGGGGTGCGCGTATGTGCGGGCTGGTTGACGGGAGGACATTCCCCCTTCCCCACTCTTTGCCAACCCTCGACCAAGCACACCCACCCTTATCACTCCCTACCTCACTATCATCTGTTCCGCTACTGACCGTCCCATGTTTCCAACCAACTTCCGTGTTTACTAACCGCCTTCATTATACCGTCCTACTAGCCACTTAAAATATTACCCCCTGGATGTTTGTCCACGTACTTCATGTTGCAGAATAGGCAACTTATGGTAGGTATTAAAGACAGACGCCACCACAGAGACGCAAAAGTAAACTTATACATGGTAATGTAGTTTGCTAACTGGTACTGCACTGTCACATGTAACTAGTTAATGCTTGACTGGATGAAGTTTTCTTGGCATACTCCATTTCGATGCAGGTGACTGTCAAATAAAACTAAAGAGAATAGGAAAACATAAATAAGCAGGATATACTTCAGTTAACAGGATACGTACACATTGTATTCCATAAATGTAATCAAGTCAAATAAAACAAGGACAACCAAATAACTAAAATAATAATAATAGTCTAATAATAAAAAACCAGACACCACGAAGGCAGATATTCCAGTCGTGAACCCCATTGCACAACGCTTTCAAAGGCAGTAGTAAATGCTTGTTAAGACTAACTGTAGGTCGTTCGGGATAAAGTGAACACTAAAAATTTAACCTTCGAAAAATATAACTAGTCGTTACTGCGTATAGTTCAACAGTAACAGTAGTCCCCTTACTGATTGTATTGTTGGCAGAGAAATTTCGCAATGTAGTTCAGTGTATTTTCCAATTTTAATATAAGAATACTGAAACAAAATCAATCGAAATCGACATAATTGGATTTTATATAAATAATAACCATTTTCTTACCAAACTAAATAGGTTCCTACCTACTGCATAATTCATCTTACACGCACAAACATCAAGTGACATGTCCAGAGAGGTTAGCTATTTACCGTCATTAGCCGTTACGCGCGGAAATATACGAATTGGCTGAAAATAGACCTTTAGTGGGGCTTTTTTGTGTGCTCACTTTATCCCGAACTGCCTATAACAGAAAATATTCTCATAGGCACGAGTGTCGAGCTGAATTTTTTTCTAGGTTAGGTTTATTGTCAAGAATGTATCCTTCACTGTAGAGACGGTGATTATTGCTGGAAATAATTTTGCTGCAGCTAGTTTCAGTGCTTACATGAACAATGACAGCTCTGCTGTGTGTAAGGATACTGGCTGTATGTGCGCTGTGCAAAACTGTTACTTACTCGACTGTGCCTATGAGAATAAGCAGTGGTGACTCGTAGGTTGTTACCAGGTAGGACACAAGTTGCAGAGAACTGTATAGTGTTGTGTGCTAGTTGACGCTGCAGCCACTGACAAGCTGGTATGTAGGTGCCGCTTATTACTGACTGCTCACAACACAGTAAGTAGCTACTACATTTTTCATGGTCATTGGTATACGGGTGTACTGCGGCGTGTTCACACGAGTGTACAGTTCTCCGCAACTTGTGCCCTACCTACCAACAACCCTCCAGCCACAACTGAGAATAAGGTTGTTGTGGAATAAAGTGAGCACTCGAAAAAAGTCCTGCTAAAGTTCTATTTCCAGATAATTCGTATCTTTCCGCGCGTAACGGCTAACGAGGGAAATACCTAACCTTTCTGGACACGTCACTTGATGTTTGCGCGTGTAAGATAAAAAGTGCCGTTTGTATAAATCGATACAGTTCGATAAAAAATTGTTCATTACTTATCTAAAATACAATTACGTCGATGTTGGTCGATTTAGATTCAGTATTGTTGAATATAAATAGGAACTGTATTGTGTAATTTAGCTGCCAACAATACTAGCAGTAAGGCAACCATAGTTCATGTTGCATTATATGCAGTAACTGGCTAGTGATATTTTTCGAAGGTTAAGTTTTTATTGCTCACTGCATCCCGAACGACCTATATCGTGATTCAAGCATAAATTACTCTTTTACAAGGGGCACATATTTTTCCTTACTAATTAATATCGTAAGACTAGGGTATTCCAAGGTCAGGGTATCATACCCCGGGTGCATCATTTAACAACTGAGTGTCAATTGGTCTCTGCTTTCCCCGGATGATGACGCGGAACGAGGCCCAGTAAGAATTTGGGCACACGGGAAAAAAAGTATTTTGTGGCAGCTACAAAATACTATGAGGGTATTCAACCTGTAAAATGTATAATGTTGGCACCATAAAAACATTTTGTTGTCACCACTAAACTATTGTGGCCACCCCAAATATATTTCGGGATGACTACAGAATAATTCTGCAGGAAAGACTTCCTACAATTTTTGTTTTTCAGTGCGGAGGGGGGGGGGAGGGGCTACGGGGGAAACAGGAGATCCCCGAGCAAGCCTGCCGACAATCGTAATCATTCTGGACGATTCCCTTATGCGAAAATCCTGGGACCAACCTGCCGGGACTGGAACTCGGATAGCTTTGGGAAGCGATTGCTCTAACCACTGCGCCAACTGGAGCCATTTTCGCTTGCTAAAATGTGATATTACTTCAGTGCACAGTTAAATCCACAATAATCACAGTTATATTTCGGAAGCACGACCTGTGTCAAACACCCAAGTAGACATAACTTGTATCGAGTGTTAGAAACGAAACAAGACGCCACGTTAAGTGCGCGGTTCACCTCGTTTTTCAACGTCTTTTTTTTTTTTTTGTTTTTAGTTTTAAATTAGTACCAGATATTTATATTTCTTATTTTAGAAAAAAATTGATTAAATCTTTCTCTTAGGAAATTTTTGTATCTGTCAGAGTAATGTCAGGTGTAATGAGTCGTAAATATTAAAATTTGCAAATTTGCACTTTAAGGTTTTATGTACGCCACTAAAACCAACTGACGTACCAAACCGAAAAAATTCACAGTGTATAACATTGTTGTAGGCTGTGATTTGACACACATAACATATATATATATATATATATATATATATATATGTATTTTAAAAAATTTTAAAATTTTAATTTTAAAATTCAGCATTTTTATTAAATACGAAAATACTTTTTTGTTTTGTTTTTATAAACGTCAAATCACAGCCTGCAACATTGTTATACACTGTGAATTATTTCTGTTTGGTACGTCAATTGGTTTCATTGGCGTACATAAAATCGCAAAGTGCAAATTTTGACGTTTACGAGTTACTACGCAAAAACTGTGAGAAATACACAAATTTCCTAGCCTGGCAAATAGTCAACTATTCCCGCGATATTCCAGTGTCTCTATCTATGTTATATGAAGAATTCTAATATGGCCAAAAATCTCATCAGCAAGAAATGTCAACAGATTAAAGAGTATTCCGCTTAAATGTAGTTACAATTATTTCAATTAAGGCTGTTTCTCTTCTCCATACTTCAGCATACCGTGCCGCAATATCCGAGACTTGAACGTCACAAAGATGGCGTGCACCTGCCAGTATTTTGGTGCCCCACGGTGAGTTCAACATTATATGAACTGGTATTGAAGGTGACAGTTTCTGTGATGCGCTGTCTTTATTCTTGTGCCCACAGCCGAGCAGAACAGCTGCAGACGGATGGGCGCTCTAAGCAGTGGACGCTCGACGGCTAAGGGCTGGCTTCTTCGGCGACGGCGGTCTGTAAGGTCGGTCGAGCTGGGATGAATTGTTAACGCGCCGGCGAGGGTAGCGGCAGAGTGGAGCTGCTAAATATATAACAACCCTGTTACTGCGCTCGCTTTTCCTGCCTCCAACCCCCAGTGCTTGGTCCGGGCAAGGAGACACGCCAGAACAACCCCGAAACCTCCCGAGCCAATCGCTTGCAAGGCACGTCTCTCGTACTTTCTGCCTGCTGTGTACCCTACATGAAGGTCCGGAGGGAATATGCGATGTAGCGCGGCCCCTTAAACATTTCATCCGTCTTCTACTCGTCGAGACTCTGCACTCTAATATGTTTGTACTTTTGCACGGAAAATCCTTGGAAATCCAGTTTCAAAGAAATTCTTTGTATAGGTCGTTCTTGAAATAAAAATAAAAAATGAAAACATGTGTTTGTTATATTGAATCAGACATTTGAAAAACAACACATGTCACTTTCAAGAAAGAGTTGTTAAATAATGCTATACTTATAATGTGTATTTTCATAAACCTTCTAAATAAGGTAATGGTATTATAAAAAAAATTGGTATACGTGTTGCGTCTGTATTCAGCATTTGAGTTTCGCGCATTCATCAATAAACCATATGTTGTGAAAAATGTGACATGTGGTGTTTCTCAAATGACTGATGGGGGTCCGCAGTGGTCGAGGGGTCAGACCTCTCGCCTCTCACCAAGGCGATCCGGGTTCGATTCCCGGCGGGGTTGGTACCCGAATTTTCGCATTTGGGAATCGTGCCGGATGATGCCGCTGGTCGGCAGGTTTTCTTGTGGATCTCCCGCTCCACCCGCCCTTTCATTACGGCACTGCTCCATTACGTTACAAAGCTCTGAGCTGATCAATTTTAAAATTTGAATAGAAAATTTATTCGAATTGAACTTGAAGTGAAAGTAAAAAATAGATATGAGTAGCTTTAACTTGTTTAATAGGCGCGATTTCTATTTAGTTGCTATTTCAAATAATTAGAAAATGAAAATTAAGTAGCCTACATAACAAGCAGATAATATTAAGGTAGTTCTATAAGCTTACAATATCCTGTAGAATCCTCAAACAATACACTAAAATATTATTAGTGAATAACCCACAGCTTTCAGAGATCTGGAAAAATTGTACGCTCAAATTTTTTCATATCTGAAGTTACCGCATTTCCTCTGTTCTCTTGGCTCACAAACCTAAACTGAAAAGTCGTTGACGTGTAAGAGTTCCTTAGATGTAAGCTAGAGTTTTCATACTCATATAAATTTACTGTTTCAGATTTCAATTAACTTACAAAAGAAAAACAGTATAACTGTAGTTACAAATATTTAGGTCATTCTTAGTTATTATTACACTCTTTCCTTTGCCAAATACAAATTTTGTTTCGACTAAGAAATCGTTTCTTTAAATATCAACCAATGCTATTTAGCTTTGTCGTAAATAAAATGTTTGTTTTACGAATACAGAAATTCGTGTTTTATGCTTGTAAATAAACGCCATAGTAACAGCAAACTCCTCAAAAACCAGTTAAATGTTTTATTTTAACAGTAATCTTCATGGTGAAGTTACTTAATTTTTGGTAGAAACATTTTATTAGCAAATTACTTCTCTGTTGCGAAAAACAGTAATATTGCTAACAGTGGCGGCTCGAGGGTTGTTGCCACGAACTGTACACTCGTGTGAACGCGCCGCCGTATACCAGTGACCGTGAAATATATACAGACTACTTATTGTGATGTGACCAGTCAGTAAAAAGTGGCACCTACATACCAGCGTGTCAGTGGCTGTAGCGTCAACTAGCGCACAACACTATTTGCAGGGGTCGGTCCTCGGTTTTAGCATGTGGGAATAGTGCCGGACGATGTCGTTGATCGGCGGGTTTTCTCGATGTTAAGCGCTGACCAAAATCTTCACTCAATCACTTATATGACTGATTCTATTGCATTTGTGTTTATAACAGAGGAACCTTACTTATTTTATTCTATTAATAAAATAAACTAATCCTTAGTTTAAATCGTTAGTTAAGAGACTTTTAAGTGCATTATTATGGATAAAACGAATATGTGGAAGCACCAGGATACAAACCTACGTCCTTTCGTTTATAACTGCACTCCTACGTACTAAACTCACTGACTTGCATATATCTTAACACTCCGTTTATACCTATGTACAAAGTTTATCCCAGCAAAATGCGTACCAGACACTGTGACTTTTATCATGTTACGTAATCATTCCCGACGAACCCGTAATTTTCGTTGTCTACAAAGTTACTCCGAATTTTCTTACAAACAGAACAGATCCCTCGTAACCTTACAAAAAAAAAACTATACAGGATGTCCAGGAACAAACGAATTACGAGCACACCACACGAATCCTGGGCTGAACTGAAGACTAAAATGTTAGTGGTATAGTATTGTATGACAACATAGCACTGTAGTTAGTCCCCTCTTGCGCTACACAAATACCTTACTAATCTCATTACTAGAGCCCACGATTTTTGGTGAGAGGAATTCTGCAACAGTTTGTTTCAATGTCTTACGTGCACATCTGCATGTTTGCTTCTTTACTATTGGCAGAATGTATAATTGCACAGAGGTGGCTCATTTGACTGTGCCAACAGGAACAAGGTTACTGCGACACCACGCGTCTGTGATTTGCGGGTAGAACCCTAGACATTGAGAATTTAAAATTAGCCAATCACTGACCACGAAGCAAAGCTGTATATGTGCGCGTAAGGCATTGAAACAATTTGTTGCAGAATTCTTTTCACCAAAAATCGCGGACTCTAATTATTATTACTACTGCTCTGACCTGCATATTATGAATGCAGGTTAACAAACCCAAGCTGTCGAAACATAATTATATGATTGACTGGATTCAGTTTCTTGGACGTACTCCGTTGCAAATTGAATGACAGTCATTTAATTTGCAATGGAGTACGTCCAAGAAACTGAATCCAGTGATGCACTCCCATTGCACAGTTCTTTCAAAGATCGTATGCTTATATGATTACTCGACGTAACATACATAAAATAATACCTGGACGTGGAGCGTAAGAATGAACTTTCTCCGTGCAATTTTGCCACATTGTGCACGTAAAATGTCATCGTACATTTTGCCACTTGCATTTGCATCTGAAATTTAGCCCAGGATTCGTGTGGTGTGCCTATTATAAGTTAGTTTCTGGACACTCTGTATAACAAGATAATTCTGCAAAAGAAAAACAGTTGCTCTTTTACAAAGAAATTCTTCTTAAATCCTACAAAAATTCGACAGTGCGGTAAAATATCTAGCTGCTCTTTGCAATTCGCAATTTCGCTTACTGGGCAAATTTAAGTTAGTAAAACGATACGTCCTTATCGGGAATGTAATTAGATCAACATGGTAGCTATAACTCAACATGCCCTGCGAAACGTTGTAAGCACTACTGCAAAAATATTTATAATTCAACGCTAAAAGCATTAATCTACAACTGTAGGTTCCCTGAAACCAATTTGCGAAAATTAAACAATAGCAATCCTAGACAAGAGTTTTAGCCAACGTTTTAAACAAAATTGTTTCCAGTGTTACGATCTTCTGAGGCACAATCTCTGACGCAGGAACCTCGTGCATTTAACTGCGGCGCAAGAGATCACGCGTAACTAATTAGTAATTTTGGACAAATATTGACTCAAAAAGTTGGAAAATACCATTATCTAGGATTGCCATTAAGTATTTTATCCATATTGGCTTCGAAAAAAGCGTATAAATCAATTTATGTTTTCAGCGTCTGTTTATCTACCACGCACTCTTTTCAGATTCGTGGACTGTGCGTCTTGCAGACGTGATTCCGCTTGGGTACTTTAAGGCGAAACAAGTGACTATTCAATAACTGAGAGTGATATTATATTAATTTAATAACTTCAAACTATTGCACATGTGGAAAGGAAATTGTTAAAATTATAGATTCCATCAGAGTAATAGCCGAGTCAGTGATTTTTAGAAACGTGTAATTTACATAAAAATACGTAATAAGATTTTTTAAAAGATATTTTTCATAATGTTTTACTAAGTTCATAAAAAAACGTCTATCTAAAACAATTAAAAATAGTAAATTAATCAAGCAAAATTTTAACCGACGAACCTTAAAATACTGAAAGCCAAGTAGCCTACGCCTTTATTGTTGATAAGCTATTATGGATTAATGAGTCTATGGCAAGGTAATTAAATTTTATATTAGCGCTAAAGTTAAATGTTTTAAATAAGTCTTCCTAAACTACATAAAGGAGCAAAAAACAGTAATTCCAATGTGGTTAGGGTTGCCTACACCTTAAAGAATTGAAACAAAATAATGAAAATATAAAAATTAACAACAAATTCGTGGCTCTAGTTACATTGCTCACTCTACATGGCCGCTGCGACACTACGTCCACCCTGTTTGCATTCCAGTGATAGTTTGTTACAGCATGTATGGCTAAAATGTAGCACACTTTATTTCAGCATTACATGGTGTCACATTCCCAAGTAATCAGGATGCACTATTTTACACATTTTTTGCTGTATGTTAGATACGTAACTTGACTGTCGAAGAATAAGTTAATTAACTTATCGTAAACGGATGCACTTAGCGAAATAACGAAACACGAGATTTTCGTTTGTAATAAACACTTAAGTACATATCCACACGTAACATTTAACTAAAACGTACGCATGCTTGATGACTTGCAAAAATTTTAATTCCATTTCACTGATTTTCATTCACTGGGTTTGATATCGCAGCTTTTTTTGTAAGACGCCGTTTAGTAAAGTAGTAACCAATGTATTATCATTCTATTCCTTATCGTATTACAAAAAATATATATCTTGAAAGGTCAAGGTTATAATCTTTATGAATATTTTCGACCTCTTTTTTTTTCCTTGGGGAGGCATATTTGCCTATGTTTGTCGTTGTAAATCAGTATCATCCTGTATTTCAGTTATATATTTTCATTGACTGGGCTTTCCGTCACGGTGACAGCGAAGTCATTACAGTATAGTCATAGCCAAGTTAAGTGACCGTCCCAGCATTCACCTAGAGCGATTTCGGCAAACTATGGAAAAACGAAATTAGGATGGCGGGAACTAGGAATCGAACCCGGGACCTTCCGAATGCGAGTCCAACATTTACCTTTGCACCAGCTTTCTCAGCACACACACGTGTATATATATAGCCTATATATATACACACAAACACGTGTGTGTGTGTGGTGTATGTGTTGTGTGTGTTTTGACTTGAACTGTACTTATTTCTCTTGGTGGTTTTGTTGTATCGCATTCTTTTCTGGAATTACGTAATGCTGGAATTGCGGATGTTCATGCGGTTACTCCAAAGTATCTACCTCCGTCACGACAATATTCGATAAATCAAATTATTATTACACTTCAATTGACTGTCTTATGATCACGGCAGACCCATGGCAGGTTGTGTCCTGCAACCTGGAACGGAAGGAGCGATATGTTCCTTCTTACTAGTAAGATTATACTCGAGGATATCATTATCTACTTGCGAAAAGTGGCACAGTACATGATGTAAACGTTGGTCTTGGCGTAAACCTGAAAGGATTGCCAACCATCACTTTGCATGAATGTGCTAATATGACTGGAAATCCCAGAATCCCAACTTCTAGAAGGGAATTATATGTCTCTCTAACATGTCTCCTCCAATACTCAGAAAGCGTACAAATGCACGGGTGATGAGATAAGCAGGGATAGTTGAATTTGATGAAAATATTTTTGTACCCAACTGTTTTAATGCCTTACGTGAACATCTGCAGCTCTGTTTCATGATTATTGGCAGAGTGTTATTTTGCAGAAATGTTATGAAGATTACTGTTCCGATATGAAGAAAGTTACTGAGGCACCACAAACAATTAATTTACAGGTATAACCTCGAGGCGGAAGATAGTTAATATTAACCTGAAACAGAGCTGCAGGCATGCACATCAGGCACTGGAAAAAGAGGGTGCAAAAATATTTTTACCAAAATATTTTGTATTTCTACAAAATAACTTTTTGGAAACTGGCCGCCAATAAAGATCCATACTCTAACTTCGTAGAATATTTTCCTTTCCTCCCGACTCAACCTGTATATTGTATAAGCAACCCAGTGGTCACCTGCGCCGCTTACTACGCGATCAAGATGTCGATAACACACGTCTCGTGCATTGTGTCTTCTACTTGTTTCCTGCAGTGAAACGTCGTGCAGCTCATTGGCTGATTTTTCACGCCATTCATTTCCTCCTGCACAATACTCAGCATTACACCCTTCGTGACTTCATCGGTGAGCTTCGAGAAGACCGATGGAACATGGCCCGCTGAGGAACGCTTCAGCCGCAGTTTGGCAGATACCTATACTTCTTTTAATTTCTGACAAGTAATTGTTGACAATGGTACGTATTGCATGAATTGTTGTGAGATTAGAGTTTTGCGACGCACTGGTCTCTCCCTCTTTGTCAGTACTATTAATTTGTTGCGAGACTTTTTACAGGAGTTCCCATTTCCGACCTTTAGGGGACTGTTGAATATGAGTGTGGTATACCAGTTTTGTACGAGTTCTGCAGTGATTGTGATTTCCTATTATTTGTTATGTTCGTTAACAAACATATCATCATTGGGTTTGTATTTGAATTGTAATATGTTCGTGTAAATAAAACAAGTAAATAAATGTGGTTAGAACTCCGGGCTTTGCACCCAAGGTCCCGGGTTCGGTTCCCGGCCAGGGAGGTCAATATTTACAGATGCCTCTCTGGGTTCAGTGCTAGGTGTAGTGTTGTTCCCTCATCTTCATACTGTGGAAGGCAATGGCAAACCACCGCAGAATCTCCTCGCTTAGTCGACCTCTTGTGAAAAGGAAAGGGGGGTGGGGTCGTTGTGGTTTCCATCACCCGGGGCCCTCCGTTGTTCGAAACCTGCCTTCGGGCATATCACCCATTATCATCAGCAACCAAATTTTGAAAAAAAAAAATGGTTAACATAATGTATTTAAATCAAATTATAAAGATGCAGTCGTGTTGATGTAGCTTTAGGGCACAGTGATACTTTCATAACTAGCGTATCCCTTGAAACTATTGTGTTCAACGACACTCCTTACGGGCAAAGTCGAAACAAAACATCACATTTCACAAAATTTTGGGGATCATAGCAGGACGCGGGTGACAGAATCCTCTACATCTCGTGAAGATTAAAAAAAAAGAATCTAGTGGGGAAAAGGGAACAGCAGTAAACATATCAGGTAATGGTTGGCAGTGAAGGAAGATAATGGGCAGTAAAAGACTAGCTTGAAGAGTGCGATGTAAAGAACGCGGTTTGGATCTTCAAAAGACAGAAAAAAAATGGGACTTGTGGGGGTGGAGGAGGGCGGATGGTGATACGAGAAGACAGATAATTGAGACGCAAGCGAAGGAAAAAGGGGGGAGGAAAAAGAACTAACGCACACACACACACACACACACACACACACACACAACGATCGCAACCCCTCTTGCGTTCAACCCCAAGACTGCCGCACCACCCCCTTTTCTTTGGGATTGAGATTTTCTTTCCTCCCTTTTCGCCTGGTCCCATGTTAATATATTGTAATCTTCCCAGCTTCCCCCTCCCTCCCTCGTGCTCTTCTCCAGGAGCCATAATGGTAGGGAGAACAGCCTGTATACACACCCCTTATCAAGTCTTTACTTCATTACGGGGGCCCGATGTTTGGTGCCAACGCCGCCACAAGGGGTCTGAAAGGAGAGTGTTTCCTTCTGCCGAAGAGGGAAGTTTTGTGGAAACGTGACGAGCCAGGGAGAATCGAGTACCGTTGCGTTTGGCTTCCTTGCCAGTTTCCTTCCTTCTCAAGCGGTTTATTAAAATTTAAAAAAAATGTCTTGCCTCCGTCTTTGAAGATGAGGACGTCTCATTAAGCGTTGCACTGTTACGTTATGAGCTGGGAGATGTCAGGACTAGGGACGAGTGTCTCAGCAGGAAGAAATTTACGGAAGAGTTCTTTGGAAGGAAATTTATGTAACTACCGGTACAGAAAAAAACTGGATATGACCGACAAGGCAGTACATGCGTAGAATCAGTTTGTACGCGAGAATAATTGACCAATGCTGATAAACAAATTAACCAAGGTGATGAATCATTCTATACCTAGACAGTATCCAAAACGTTACTCACACAGTCGCATCAACTGAAGAAGATGAATCGGCATTCTTCAGGTTTGATGCATGGAAAACCGAAAAATTGTTAAAATGCACATTTTGCCTTTCAGAGAGGCCACTGTAGTTACCCGTTTGAAGTACGTGTCCTGACAACAATAACATTGCAAGTTGCAATTGTATTATGAGGAGTCTATGAGGACTTTGGATCCTCAGCCCACTTTGAAAACGCCCGTTCATGAGCACATGTTTTAAGTCATGTCATTGTCAATGATGAAGATAATAAAAGTAAATGCTTTACTTAATGGCCTGAAGTACTGAAATTACCGAGATTTGCTCAATTAGTAGTGGCCTTGAATGCAACGATGTTTCGTATTAAAATGAAAAATGAAAACACTTTTGCAATGACTCGTTTTAATCCTACAATTCATTTTCTTTCTTACAATAAATAAGTTATTTTGTTACCTTCGAAACATTTCAGCAACCGTGTTTTAAGAATTTTACTGTTTACACATTAACAAATAAAACTATTTTCAAGAATTTTTTTAAATACTGACATTCTGTAATACAAATAGTAAGTATATATTCTCTTATAAAATTCTCTTACACATTTGTTAGACTTAATGATTGATATAACGGACAAATCAATGCTATTTATGTTACCGTTTATCTTCGTTTCTCGTAATTTCACTGTAATTTTACAGGCGTGCGGGAACTTACTTCTAAGTGATTAAGATGTTTGATGTATTGTAAGTTGATATTTTGGTTCTAAAATGAAACAAAGATGTCAATGTGTATTCGTCTGTAGGAGCTGTCATTTTTTGTTTTGCACTGTGATAGCCATTAAATAATGTTTTCTATAATTACCAAAATTGGTGTCAAACTTTATTATAGTATACCTAGCTTTGGATTTTTGTTTGTCTCACACTGCCGGAACGTACACATAGGTAATACTGTAGCAAGTAAATAAAATGATAACATTCGACGTATGCCACCATGATACACAACTATTGTTTTAAAAAAGTTTTAACCAACTTGGCATGACTTGTATGGATATTATCCATAGCCACACCAAATTAAAAAAAAAAAAAAATAATGCAAGGGCAAAAACTGTGTTTCCATTTACATAGTGTGTACCTAATATGACGTACAAATTTCGAATTACATGCATCAGGATTTCTGAGTGGCTATATTGCCAAAAAATCAATTACCCTCAACTTACTAACCAGTATATCTATACGCGTTTCCATGAAATTTGTGTCATGTAAAGACGTTAGCCGAACATGCATGTGTATTAAATTATGTGTAGGAACTGTAGTATAATGATGTAATATTATTTGAGTGATTTAATTTCTTATAATAACAATGCAAATACAACATTAATTAATGCAGTCTCCAATATCAGGAGTTGTAAACGTGTGTTTTTATTTTAGTTTCAGTCTATATGAATGGTACTTTAGAAACAATTTACTTTCAGAGGTCATAGGTTCACATCTCCAACGATCGTATAATTTTTACATCGTTACATTTGGCAACGTCTCTGTTTTCCTAAGGTAATATTACGTTACATGCCAAGGATACTTTACTTGCACGACGCAAGGTAAATAGGTTTCCTTACACATAACCACCCTTTGCCCTAATTTTTACATTGTACAAAATCTATAAGAAAATCAGCTGCGTTAATGAATTAAATGACGCCGATAGATTTGAACGTTTTTACTAAATAATGACTAGCATACGTTGCTAGTAAATCGGCACGTTGCATTATAAGTTATGTAGTAGATATTACGGATAAAAAATTTAGTATTTTGAACTCAATAAGGGTTGTTAAATAGTATTCTTTGTCACTTTTTATTTGTTTGAATGCGACATTTTTCAACCCGTCTGTTTATTTTCCTTCTATCTTTCGATTTGTATTTTTTTAAGTGTCGCCACACAGTTAATACGTAATTGCCTATCCCAGCACCTTCAGAAAGTAATAATGTACGTAACCCAAATATCATAAACATAAATTCGAATTCTAAAATTACAATTAATGGGCAATTTAATGAACAGTTTTCAAAGATATCTCGATTAATTTAAAATAAAACGAGATACCGTCATGAATTATTCTAACAACACTCCAATAATGATTTATTATGTTTCAAATTAGTCTGTAAAGTTTGGCGAGTGAAACGTGATTACTCAGTATCAACAATAGGAAAAAAACTGCTTTTGATTCAAAATCACAATTTTTTCCTTGATTTTGATTTTTTATTTATTTTTTTGCTACGTGCATATTTACATT
Source organism: Medauroidea extradentata (assembly GCA_003012365.1). NCBI lineage: Eukaryota > Metazoa > Arthropoda > Insecta > Phasmatodea > Phasmatidae > Medauroidea > Medauroidea extradentata. The sequence continues at coordinate 19,887 of PNEQ01014844.1, forward strand.
ATAGATAAACCTGTACTGCTGCTACGTTTACGTGTGATTAAAATAATTTCTAGCAAAGTTTGTGAACTTTTATAATCCAGCAATTTTAGCATAAGTATAAGTAATGGATATGCGTGATATTAATAAGCCTATTCTAATAATAAACTAAAATATCATAAACTAAGGAAATTATGATAAATATTGTTAAATATTTAGTTTGTGATGAGTAAAAAGAGAAAGACATGCAAGTAACCAAAACGCTGTAGCGAGAAAACTTTGGTAAAAATACTGTGAATATGTCACGGTATGTTCATCATATAACTTAATAAAACTATGTAAAGGTACCAAATTTTCAGTGATGAATTAATGTAGAATAGTATTCCACAAACATGAAAGTATTAAAATGTACTTATTTGTGTCTATTCACTGCATCCCCTCCCCCCAAACACAAGCACACACAAACATACCTACATTATATATACACATATATAGTGTTTGTGTGTACGTAAGTACGTGTGACATACACCAGGTATCGCCTAAACATGGGACGTAAATATTATGTCTGAAGTTATTTTGCAACAGTAAAAAAATGACAATTCCATTAAGCCGTAAATGTGTTCATTCTACTTAAAACATTGTGCGTCATAAAAACTAAACGAACATTCGTCTTAAAATCTCACACTGAAACAAGTAATGTAAAAAAACAGAGTTGAAGGAATTAAAACATGCAGTTAACCAAGCATGGACTGGTGGCGTAGCTTCACTGCTCAGAGCGAATAATGACGTAATTCTCTCCTCCCTATCCCCCCCTCCACTCACTGTGAGAGAACCCTCCCCTCTTCCAACTCGTAACGCCCCTGAAATTAAACAATGTTTCCTACTAGCCGGTGCGTGAATGTCGCACGTCAGTTGCAGAGGCGAGTTAATAGAAAGGAAAATTGGTGGCATACAACTATGGAGACGTGATAATTTCACGATACAATCCGCCCACAGGTTAGCACTTGGTTTGTCGGTCTGTGTGTCACTTTTACACTGCAACATGGTACTTTGACGTGTGTCCTGGGACCCTCTAGCCAGTAACAAACACCAGAGTGGTGATTATCTCATTAAAGTACAACTAGAAAATCAATTCCAGAAAAGATAGTGAGCAAAGCACTTTCACTGGTAATAATAATAACTGGAGGCCCAGAATTTCCACCAATTAAATTTAAGAGACGTTATATTTTCAACCTTTATACGTTTGTTTATGGTACACGTTGTTTAAAATTATTGTACACCGTAGCCTGTGAGCTGAGAACAACAAACCCACATGTACGTAGTGTTGCCTATGCTCTAGGCTCTGTATCGCTATGTCGAATTCTTAAGTGCATTTTGAAGGAAAACCATAGATTGTAGACAGTTGCAACAAGAGGATCATTTTTGTTACATAAGACACATTGCTCAATAAACATTATTCAAATGTTCGAATTTCTTGACGTTACAAAAGTTGTGTGCAAGTAAAAGGTGGCCACCCCGGTCAGTTTCAAAATTGTGGGAGATATTTTAAAAAATTACTACGGATTATAAGATATCAGCAACATTAAGTTATGTTCTGAGTATTGTCCTCCCAAGTCATTTAGTTTCCGATATTTTGGGAATATGCCGTTTGAAAGTTCTAATTTCAAAGACTTATTTCTCCGATAATATCAAGTGGGCATGAGGTGTTCTTAATGTTTTCTACTTTTTTCATCCCAAGAAATCACCTGCCGAAGTTTGCCGGAGTTCGGTAACATCCTGCATATTTTAGAAACAGAGGTACTCTCTCCACATCTCGGCGTGTTTTTGTTTTCAACTCTAAACCCGACAATATACGGTTCTCATAAGTTTTAGAACATTCTAAGCTTACGTGCAATAATTCAGATATACTTAAAAACTTCTATGAACCAAATACAGGACCTATTCAAAATTGTTTTGTTTCAAGTGTACTGAATGATTTCAATAACATTATTTTCGAAATATCAACTTCTGATAATTAAGTTTTTTTGTGTTAATATTAATTATATATTAATTTCTGCTGTACAATACAAAATTATACGTCTATTTGTATGAGACAAATAAATGTCAACATTGCTATCTTCTTTTCCATAAAGCCTGTTCATTACTTCTAACTGATAAAATTTCACTGAGTTAAAAAAAGATACATAGGCCAATATACCTACGCAACTCCCAAATCAGATTATTATCTGTGTTTTGGGATAAACTGACCACATTTGAAACCCTGATTACTATTATCCACTTAGATAATTTATAGTGATTGCTACTTTTTAAAATAAACCAAGCAAATTAAGTAACAATTAAAGTGTATATATTGTACCGCACTAAAAAGTTAAAATCTGAGGTCTCAAAAAATAATTCTATTTATTTATTATTCCAGATAAGATAATATTCAAAAGTGCTGACTTTATCTCGAGCTACCTATATACATACTTAAAGGCGAGTGTTTGAGGAAATTCCCTTTATAATTCTCGCTTGTATTGTGTGTAAAGTTCATGTTAAAACGGAGGAAAGTACGTGACAGCAGAAAACATTATTTTAGCAATCAGTTTTTATAAGTCTAGTCAAATGATTTATTCATGGCTCACATATAACAAGAATCATAGGAAGACTGTGTGCTGGGTGTCAATGTTTTGTGATATAACTTGAAAAACAACACGGTTTGCATAACGAAGAACTATCGTATATATTAAAAATAACACAACCAAACTGTATTAGAGTATATTATATTTATGATTAGTCAGTGGATGATGTGACACGGTTGTGTGGTTTAATAAAAAATACTGACATTTTTTGCGAGCTTATGCAGAAGTAACGAGCATAACTTACACGTTTGTGTTTTGTGTTTCGTTCGTGGTCTTCCAGATTATTTTGATATTAGCAATTTTACATTTGGTCCATTCAGGGCCTCAGTGTAATACCTTGAATCGATTTAGTTTCTCTTGTTAATTGTGTCGATAATGTATGCGTAATTCACTTTTTTACCTATTGCTTGAACTCGGTGACAAGAGGCTACTGTTTGACAATTATCAAAGGGATTTTTTAAAACGAAACGTTTACTGTTAGTTGAAGTTTGCTATCGTCTTCGTGAAATAACCTCAACTCTAGAATGTCGGAATCTCGCGTCGTGTGCAACGATTGGAGAAATGACATACAAATGTGTGCTAGTTTTAGCGAAAGGAAAAAAAAAAACACGAGATTAATAAAAACAAGGATTATCAAAGTCGTACCGTATTTACCACAATTATGAAAGGGGTTATATCATCTCTCTCCCTCAGTAATGGACTCGAAGAGCTATGCGATGCCGTGAAACTTTATACACACCCTACACGTTTTTATGGTAGTATCCACGAGGTTATGTTCTGTTAGAAGTGACTACTGAGTAATGAAAACATAATAAAACCCTAGGGAGAAGTGTACCACTAGAAGTGATGTATAGCTTGCGGTATTGCCATCGTCATATTTCCGCAGTCAGTGAAAATATAACATGTACAAGCTTTCACAGCAAAAAGCCTTTGCTAAGTTGTTATAAACGTTCTATTTATGGGCACTATTATCAAATTATAAACATTAAAATATTCAATTTCTAGTTTTCGCCAAGGCAAATTACGTGACAGCATGGGGCGTTTCAGATAATAAGTTAAGTCAAGTTGGCTCTACGTCTCGTCGGCAGCAAGGTTATTAGAGATTAAGACACACAACATAACCCGATGACAGTTACTGGGAAAGGATGTGACCATGGCCTTTTCTAAAGACATAGATGGGCCTCCAACTGACATTCCACCCACTGAAACTTCAGCAATTATACGATTTCTTCTGTGTCCCCAGCAATGGAAGATGAAGCGAGGTATTTTAAGAAGCTGGAGGAGATTTTTCAAAATTTTCTCTCCTGGTAATACCCAGCGTAAGCAACTATGTATCCCAAAGAGTTCGATAGATATCGATAATTAATCGAAAACACATTTCATGTCTTTCCACCCTCTTAATGGTTGAATTAAAAAAAACGTTAAATTGGCTAATATGTTTTTATGATTCACCCACTGAAGTAAAAGTCAGGACGATAGGCCGTCGGGTTCGAGCTATGTAGACGAATCTTATAAAACAGATTTCATCCCCTCAAGGGTCGAATTTCGAAAATTCCCTTCTTAATGCTCGCCTATGAACTAAAGGGAACCCACACAAAAAATTTCACATTTCCAGGTCCAGCTGTTTGGGCTGCAGTTTGATACGTCAGTCAGTCAGTCATGGTTCTCTTTTATACATACAGATTTTTTGGGCAGTTGGTATATGGAAATGGTTCTTCCTGACCTTCAATACGATGTTCTTATCAATAAGCAACATACTGTGGGTATGCGGTCACCTAGTAGTTTTCAGTGTTGACGTTAGGACATATTTGGCAGATTTTTGATCACATAAGTAATCTGAATTATCAGTGAAAACATCCTCAACAAATCAAGCCATATGCAATACTGCAACAAATAGCTGACAATGAAGTGCTTTATTTCTAATTGCTGCTCGTGTCTGACGATGGAAGTATGTGTTGATAATGTAATCACGATTCGGTTACGTAGTTAAATAAAAAAGTTATAAGGGGTTTAAAACTAGGAAAGTTCACCACCAGTCAAACAAAATTTCTCTTCGTGCTTTCTGCGAAAGAAAAAATACACTCCGTTTTTCTTATATAAATAAAATTTGTATTGGACTTCAATGAAAACCATCTTCGAATTCATTTTCGTACAATGGCCACAGTAAACTATCAAATGTCTCAGAAATTGTGCTGTATTGTGGGAATTATCAAGTAAATTTAATCCAATCGGCAAGTTAGCTAGAGTGGTTTTGCTCCCGAGGTATCTTGATGGGTGACAGCCACTTTAGTGAAGAGGTCAGGTGTACTGATGATTATGTCCGTAATAAGTGTGCAATGTGTTTGTTCTTAAGGTGGGACATCAGTCGCCATATTGGATTTATTTAATTAGTTGACTTTTTTAAATTCTGAGAAGAAAAGTGTAAATTTTGAGATTATAGCGTGAATTCTATGTAGTTTGTGCTACAGTACAAATATCGCAGTTGAACTTTTAACGTAGCCTATGTTTAAGCCGCAGTCAGTCAAACAAATTGTTTTACATTCTTAATTTTGGTTGACTGATTGCGGCATAGATACACGTTAAAACTTCAACTGCGATGATTTTACTAAAGCTCAAGATAAATACAATTCACGCTATAATCTCACATTTTACACTTTTCTTATCAGAATGTAAAAAAAAAAAAAACGAAAAATAAAATAATACAACATGGCCACAGATGTACCACCTTAATGCAAATATTTTACAAGTAATCCATAATTTTTTGTCATAGCAAAGTGATTTGGTAAGTGATAGATATCTATGTTACAATTGTACAACCAAATGGTAAAATTACTGCTGGTATTTTGGTGGTTAAATGAAAGGTGGCGTGTATAAAACCTTTCATATTCCACGCAGCAGTGAAGTAGACCAAACTTCTCAGTAATGATCTTACAGTAAGTATGTGTCTTTGGGTACATGTTTGGTCAGACTCAGCTGTGGTGTGGTGTTGGATCACTTTTTATTCTACAGATGGGACACATTTGTAGCTAGCCGTGTATATCAGGTGCAAGAACAAGAAGCATCGTTATAGTGGTGACATGCGCATTCGGAAGATAATCTATCCGGTTATGGAACCTGTTGTTTAAGGATAACGCTACTTACTCATTATCCCAGTTGGTAGAGAGGACTCTCTTTGTTGGCACGTCCTTGAGAAGTAACACATCTCTTTACATTGAATGCGAAGCAGGCGTGGTTAGTTTAATTTCATACGTGCAACCCACATTGTATTTAAAGTATCTACTCATCAAATATTTAAATTACAACACGTACTGGTTTACTGCTGGTTTGCACATTATTGTCGAGCCAAAGAAGATGAGAAGAGATGGGCTTTAAATGAGTCATGATTGACAGATGCCAATTTGCCGTTCGACAGGATGTTTCGACGTACTTTTCCTGAGGATTAACAACGTCATGAAAACGACATCACACTCTCAAACATTTCGTAAGCTAAACCATCACGAACAATTTGTTCCTACCGGGTCAACATAGAAATTCCTGGCCCAATTTGAAGGTTTGTCTCTCGGCGGGGTTACCCAGCTCACATTTGTAGTGATTTTGGCCATTTTGTGGTTGGTGTTCAAAGACAGCTCGGAGTTGTGTCACTGCATCCGTACCTTTGAGTTTGTAAAGGATGTAAACAACGTGCTTTCCCGTGAGGCAAAACTTGTTATTTCATCAACCCACCTGCAGTGCCAATAAATAAATATATACATATAATTGATTCATATATAGCCATTTGAATGATGACCATGACACCGGTATAACTGGAGGCCATATCCACAGCAACGTAATATGCATGCACAAGCACAAGGCATCATTACATCAAATGATAAATAAACTATAGTCAGACAGCACTGATTTTCCATGCAAACAATCACATTCTGCTGTTACGAAATAAAACCTCCCCAATAAAATATTTGTACAAACGTAAATTCTATATGTTTCATGCCCATACACAAATTTTGTGTAAGTAGAGTTGTACAGTTATACAAAATTCAGACATACTGGTCACTGCAACAAAATATTATATATCTTAGTTGATGCGAAAATTTGGGAAAACAATCCTTCGAAACCACGTCAAAGTGAATTTCCCTTTGTCTGATGACACAATCCACTTTTGGACAAGTCAAATAGTCAGTAAATGCACCTAGCAAGTTACTACCTGTTTAAAGACTTCCGGTACAATAATATGGCTTCTGAGTGTCAGCACAGCTACTTCGCTTGCAAACTCCCGTCGTTAAAAAATTAGGGGGTGGGGAGACTGGAAAATACGCAACATTTATTTCTACGTTATTTTTCGCAATTCGCTTCCTAACATTTTTTATTACAAAATTGCTCGCAAAGTATTTTGTAAGTTATGTACAAGCCTAATTATTGTAAATCATTCACTATCTAAACTGTGATTATTCTACATTATTTCTGTTACTTTTTCTAAGTACATTATTAGTGCAGGTACTTCCTGCGGAGAAACAAATAATATCGGGTTTCAAGATCAAAATTCTCGTTAGTACAGACAAACAAGTATTTAATTCTTAACGTATTTACAAAGCAACTTGCAATATTGCCGATAATAGGCCTAGACGCCTTGACATGATGCCACCTACACGGTACACTGTCAACTAGGGAGCCCAAATTATGGCGGACAATTTTTGAACAAACATATTTCAGTGTCTTAGAAGAACAAATGTACCTCTACTTAATGTCCAATTAGGGGCCGCTGTTGGCGCTGTTGTCCGAGCACTCGGCTCCCATCAAGGCAATCCGGGTTCGATTCCCGGCGGGGTCGGTGGGATACTCCCGTTTCCTGCGCCCCTTCATTCCTGCGCTGCTCCATACTCGCGTCATGTCATCCCTCATCCTCGCTCGCTAAGGACCTAGACGTTAATGATGACCAAAAATCACTTCACTTCATAGTCAGTGGTACGATGTTTTAAACTCTAACGCGTCTGTGATTCGCCTAAAAATCACGTACGTATGTGGTGTCTCAGTAACTTTATTCAGATCTAGACAATGGTACGCTACGCGTGACCACAAAGCAGAACTGCAAATGTACACGTGATGAAATTGTATGAAGATGGTGCAAAAATTTCTTCACGAAAATATGGAGTCCCTGAACTATAGTGGAATGTTGTTGCAATAAACATTTGTCTCTTGTGTCTGAAAGCCACACTGTAAAAGATGTTAGTATTGTTACACATCATATGTATGGTAACATTCCCCAACCTTGAGAGGAAAATCTGATTTCCGAACATGTGTGGAAATTTCCGCAAGGTAGTGTAATTGCCACACAAACCACTCGGAAGTTTCGCTCGCGCGTTATGTCAAATTGTCATAGAGGGCTTGCGCCAATATGTAATGAAAAATTACATTACCAGTTGAGTAACTTTCCTTGACACGTGTTGAGTAATTTTCCTTCACTTGTAGAGGTAATTAGCTTCCATTACATGTAGAGTAAAATTACCTCAACTTTTTTTACAGTGTACCAAATCGCTTTTTTGTAAAAACAAACACCTGAAATATATTCCTACCGGAGTAATTAATGCCTACATATGCATGAACGTATGTATGCTTACATATAAGGATGTGTGTACCTATATATATATATATAGCTATTTACGCTAATGTGAGCACTTTTAAGGCTCTGGTGAATTTTTCCGTTGCGTCCTGTTTGCATATTTTATACTACTTACATATTATGTGGAAGTTAGTTATAGTCGCAGCAAGCTTATAGATTTCAGCGCACGCTTTAGTTAACGTCTCAGGCAATAGAACAATTATTAAGTATTCTTTATGAGGCGGTCATTAAAAGTGCTCATTTTATCGTGAACAGCCTGTAGTTGTATATTACGACAGGTAGGTATAATTATATACTAATGCATGTAGTTAAGGCTATTTCCATTTGTGTATATTTGTAGACTACGTATACGTGGGTATGTGAGGAGTATTACACATGGAACCTACGTACGTATGAATGGCTATGTACTGAAAGTATTTTAATTTAATATATATTTAAGGCAAGTGTATGTGTATATTTATGTGTGTAGGCTATGTATGAACGCGAATTGCATGTGTGTCAACTTCACTCGTGCCTATATCGTCATATATACATAGCCTATATATATATATATATATATATATATATATATATATATATGTGTGTGTGTGTGTGTGTGTGTGTGTGTGTATGAGAGAGAGAGAGAGAGAGACGGAGAGAGATAGTCTAAAACGTAAGAAAAATATTATATCTTCCATTTGCAACAAGACAACCTCTTCTTTAAAAACGAAACAGTGTTCATGTTATCTGTATCTGTAGTTGCAACTACATATACAGATAACATGAACACTCGCACATGAGTTAACTGAGGCTTTCAATTCGCCTGTAGGAGGTGGGTGTTGACAAACCGCAAACGCACGGGTACGTGACAGGTAAAACAGCCGTGGCAAATCTCTATATCTCTATATATATAAACATGAAAGCTGACTGACTGACTGACATATCAAACTGCAGCCCAAACCACTAGACCTATAATCGTGAAATTTTTTGTGGGGGTTCCCCTCAGGTCGTAGACGAGCACTAAGAAGGGATTTTCCGAAATTCGACCTCTAAGGGGGTGAAAGGGGGTGAAATGTGTTTCCGAAGAAACGTCGATAGAGCTCGAACCCGACGGCCTATCATCGTGATTTTTACTTTAATAGGACACTCGTAAAAATGCACATTAGCCAATTTAAGGATTTTTCGAAGTTCAACATTTATTTTCAGTCAACTATCGATATCTATCGAACCCTTTGCGAATAGAGAGTTGATATTCACTTCAAAATATTGCTTACGTAAATAACCAAAAGGTACTTTTAGGTTTTTTTTTTAATTCGACCCCCAGGCAGTAAAAAGCGGCAAAATGTGTTTTTTATGAATTGTCTATATCTTTAAAACCCAATTGGCTATCGTCGTGATTTTAACTTTAATTGGTTAATTTTACAAATGTCTATAACAGGACTCAAAGATGTTTCGAAATTATGTATTTAAAGGGAAGAAAATACGTGAAATGTGTTTTCGACTATCTATCCATATCTATCGAATCAATCGAGATATCGAAGTGTTCTTTGCTTTAAATTGGTGCTTTTTTAAATATCCCAAGTATCACTTAAAATATATTTTCTGAATTCAGCCCTAAACTGGTTAAAAAAGGGTAATATGTTTTTTCGACTCACATTCGATATATATCGATCCCATAGCTTTACATATAGCGACGTGATTTTTGTTTAGGATTGATGCTAACTCAAATACCTAAAAAGTATTTTCAGGAATTTTCGAAATTCACCACCTAAGGAGGTGAAAAGGGGTGAACAGGGGTGAATGAAAAGGGGTGTAAAGTGTTTTCAATTAATCGTAGACATATCTTGAACCCAACAGACTAATGTTGTTTTTTTCACGTCCACGAGACACCAATAAAGTATTCTACAACTTGGTTCAAGCGTTTTTGAAATTTACTCTATTAGGTGGTGAAAAAACCTTGAATGTGTTTTAGATAAATCCTCGATATCTATCGAACCCGTCGAGATATACAGTTAATTTTTGCTTCAGGGTGATGATTACAGAAATTGTCACAAAACGGTTTTCAGATTTTTCGAAATTCAATTTCTCAATACTGTGCAGGGGTGCAGGGGTGATGTTTTTTTTTTTTTTTTTTTTAGTGAATGATAGATTTTGATTTGACTGAACGGGCTAGCGATGTGATATTTACACTTCAGTTAGATACTTACGCAAATGTCTAAGATGTAAATTTAAAATATTTCGAAATTCGACACCCAAAAGGGTGAAAAAGCACAAAATTTGCTTTCCATCAACCCACGTCGGAGTGATGCTTACGTAAATATTTTAAAAAATATGTATGTAATTTTTTTTCTTCATAAGAAACGTGATTATTAAGAATAAAACTAAGTTGGTCAATATTCAAGGCAGATGGTCCGAAAAGCAGGAACGAGCAGCGAGAAACAACCTATACAGGAGTTTCACTCTACAGTAACCTATCGAGATGTGGTGTTGTACAACCTCTATAAGCCCAGGACACAGATATATTATTTTTTATTTTTTAATAAAATTTTATTTTCATGAATTATTTCGACGTTACGTGATGCAGTTGTTTGTTACTCAGGTCTAAATTCCGGAAGGTTCTGGGCTCGAATTCCGTTAAAAGCTGCCTGCGAACGTTCAATTCTGACACACAAAAACTATAAGGCAGATCGAATTAGTGCAATTTACATGTAGTCTTTAAAAGGGGTAAAATTGCAGTTCGCTTTCCACTTAGGTTCCTCTACAATATCAGCTGACATATCGTCGGTATACTGACAAAAGTGGTTAAGTCATAAATGCTATTTCGTTTAAAAACAGTATTAAATTGTAGATATTAACAAAAATGTGGTATGTTACTATACTGTGACACAACAGTACCAAACGACGAATAGACTTTAAACTTGGGCAATTGTTCGTGAACAACATATAAATATTCCTAGCATTTTTATAATTTATCTCATTTTGACTTTGTCACTTTGGCAGTAAACCGACGATATATCATCTCACTAATCTCAGGTTTGGGGCTCCAGATACGTTTACGTGTAACCTTTACCCTCTGAAATTTTGTAATGTCAATAAAGTTCAAGTGAATATTTTGAAAATATATAATTGAGGGCACCGTCACCAATGGTTGTGCACAGGGTGAACAGATGTTTCTCATTCGATTAACCTCTTACCTTAGGTGTCTGTAACTACCCTACAACGTCAAATAGGCAGGGCTATAAATAAGGCCCAGGCGAAGTCTCTGTTAGTGGCAGGGACAAACTTAAGACTGCTTTTCGCGTGGACAGCTATAGCTACTTATCCTGTTGCAGAATTAGATCAACTAGGCGCTTGGACATTCTAACACTTGATGACTGAAGTACCAATCTTATGTACAAAGAGGTTTTACAATTAAAGTAAATATTATCAGTTACGAATAATACTCGCGAGCAAAGCCGCGGGGGACTGCTAGTATATGTATAAAACACACAAAGTTGTCTTGTTCGAAGCTGTCAGTCATAAGCTCCATTCAAAATGCTGGTCCTACGACTTCTGGGATCTTATGTAGGTGAAGATACTTGTGGTTGGACAATTAAAACAAAGGACCACTCATTTCAGCAGGAGATGCTACTCACTAGTTGTAGTCAGTCAGCAAATATGCGAACCAGTGCAAAGCACTGAAAATCAGTGACTCGAAGCTGTAACATCAGTGAATCAGAATAAGTCACAGTTGAACCAGCGGAACTTCTATGCCAAAAATATAATTGCGTACTTTAGGAAAATAATTTTTTATAATTTATAGTATTGTCACTCTGTGACTAAGCTGTTGTCACTTATTCATATTTTGAATGCGAGCTATTTGATATCTGCATTCCTAATGGCTGATTGGCTGCATTTATCCGGAAAAACTGTGTTTTCGTCAGACTCACGTCGAACTGCGGTTGCAGTTAGATAAGTAAAAAAATACTGTACGCACTGTAGATATAGTCTATGATGATTAGAGATGAAAGTTTACCGCGGAAAAATTTGACTTTTTGCTAGGTTGTAACTTACGTTCGACTTACCAAAATATTACTGGCTTTCGTATGTACGTTGGGCTGTTGCCCTATTTGACTGAGCCAATAAGAATGCCGGATTTGTTTGTATGGACATACTCCATTGCGAAATAAATGACTGTCACAAGGAAACCAAAAGTAAAAATAAGACAAGAAAACATAAAAAGCAGAGTATGCTTTAGTCATCAGGATACATACACAACATGAAATTCCAAAACTGGAATATGGTCAGATAAAACAGGGAACAAACAGAAAATAAAAGAAATAACAAAAATATAAAAAACCTAAGTTGACATGCGACACAACGATGAGACGAAACAAAAACACAAACAGAAATACAGCGAACGACACAACGATGAGACTAAACAAAACACAAAGGTGTCGGACACAAACAGAAAAAACAACAAACAACACAAACGATGAGACGAAATAAGACACAGTAGTTTTCCAAACAGTCAGTATGAGCGAAGTTTCGGGAACTGGAATCTGTTCCCGTCATCAGGTAGACACACAGTGTTCAAGATCAGTCGCACTCGTGTTCTTGAACCTTGTGTGTCTACCTGATGACGGGAACAGATTCCAGTTCCCGAAACTTCGCTCATACTGACTGTTTGGAAAACTACTGTGTTTTATTTCGTTTCATCGTTTGTGTCGTTTTTTGTTTTTTCTGTTTGTGTCCGACATCTTTGTGTTTTGTTTAGTCTCATCGTTGTGTCGTTTGTTGTATTTCTGTTTGTGTTTTTGTTTCGTCTCATCGTTGTGTCGCATGTCAACTTAGGTTTTTTATATTTTTGTTATTTCTTTTATTTTCTTTTTGTTCCCTGTTTTATCTGACCATATTCCAGTTTTGGAATTTCATGTTTTGTATGTATCCTGAGGACTAAAGCATACTCTGCTTTTTATGTTTTCTTGTCTTATTTTTACTTTTGGTTTCCTTGTGACAGTCATTTATTTCGCAATGGAGTATGTCCAAATCCAGTCATGAACTATCATTGCACAGTTCTTTCAAAGATCAAAACAATAAGAATGCCGTTATGGTAATATTTGATGACTGTTACTGGTCTGCACACAACTTCGGAGTGTCGGACGTATATCACCCAATCGTACATGTTGCAAGAAACTACAGTGTTTTCAAGGATATGTTGACACAACAAATGTTCGCGACACACCATCATCTCAAATGATGATCCGTGTTGCAAGTCTGGAGCACCCTTACTGACCCTGCGCGTTTATGTCTCGGGCACGCAAGGCGACTGCCGTTATAGCCTGTAATGCTGATTGTTATCTTTATTTATTTCTGGTTTAAGACCAAGATCCATCATTTCTACTGTTTTTACGATAGTTACTTTGTTAATCCTAAACGGGAGCAGATATCGAAAAACTGTAGCATTGTTTTGTTAATTACAGTCTGTACTAAGTATCCTAAAAATTTCAAGACAAAATACAAAATGGCTTATGATAATTATGCAATTACGGAAATTTTCGCTAATTAATTTTTAGCCAAACGTACAGAAATTTTTGTCTAGAAAATATTACACTACATATTAAAAATAATTTCTATCAAAACTGTGCAACAGTTTTTCGGTATCTGCTCTTCTTTACGAATTTAAAAAAAATTCCGTGAAAGCAGAACGAATGATGGAACATGGCCTTAAGATTGTTGGACTCTTTCAATGCGGTTTATCTTCACTTACTACACAAACTTGTGTGATGGCCTTAGATATAGACCATTCAGCCAGAAATACAACTTTCGAATTTTTCCTTGTAGATTACCGAGACGTGTTTTATTTCCAGTAGACCTCAGTCTAGTTTATTTACAAATCTTGTTCCTTATATTCCCATATTTGTTCGAGAAATCGTAAAGTCACATGAAATTATGCACTAATGTAACGAGAAGTTCTATGACTTAGGTGACATCATTTATTTTTAAATAAAGTTGTAAACTGACATTATTTTATTTATTTCATAGTCATTCCGTCGATCCCACATGAATCACAGTACACAATCGATATCGAATTTGTCACATAAAATCTGAAAATTACGCATAACATAAGATAAACACAGAAATATGAAATATATCATATATTTCAATTTTGTATAAAATACATCCTATTACTATTACATTCAAAATGCATCATATTATACCTAATTTTTAGTTCATGAGTCAAGCTTTTCTAGCCTCATTTATATGAATATTCTTAATTTCTTGAATATTGTGAAAACACTGGTGGTCTATTAATTTGTGGATTAATTTTATTAAATTACTAAAATCCGGTTTTTTAACTATACATTTAGGAAGCACGTAAAAAAGTAGGAAGCCTGAGTATAAAGTACCTTTCTGGAACTTGGAACTATGGTGTATATTTCTGAATATATAGGCACATGTAGGCCTACACATGTTGAAGATCGGAGTGAAATTATAGCAGTGCGGTGTGACAAGGAGCCAAATTACCCAATTGTTATAATATGTCTCTTCATTTTAATAGTTTTCATTGAAAAGATACATGTCTTATGTCGTGAGTGCGCTCTACACACTCTCATGTGTTATCTGTAGAGATTTTAATGGTATTTAAATGATGCTTGAACCTTCATGATTGAATCTGACGCGGGTTTAACTAATTACCAGTGACCCAGCAACTTCTTGGGTTCAAGGACGAGTAGGCTGGACTCCATAGTCCTGTGCAAACACTGATCATCGCAACTTGTTCATTGCTTGCTGTTGCACAAAAAAAAAACAGTTTTATGGTGGCTACTAAATGTTTTGTTAATATGATCATCACTAAAATTTTTTGCAGTGGTTACAAATTTGTGTATAGGCAGTTCAAGACTTTATTGGTGGAAGCAAAGCATTATTGCGGTCAAAAAAAAAAAACTTTTAAAGGTCCATAACGACCAAATATCTTGTGGTGACCCCAATAATCTTTTTCTTCAGCGAGTGAGTGTCTAGTAATAGGCCTACCTCGGACCAGGTAGCGCGGGTATCCGTGGATGTATTCATACACGTGTGTACTAATGGTTCAGAGTTCTTACGGAAATGTTTCATACACAATGGGCCAATCATACATGTAATTAATGCACCCTTATAGGAGTTGACAATTTAACGTCTCCCTCAGATGCGTTTGTAGATCCACGCCTTTACTACTAACGACTGTAGTTTGTATTACCTAATTTTGTGTCTAAATAGGTAAATTATAACTACGCTAAAAATAGTATTTTTGTGATTACCACACTTTAATAAAAGGAACAACACGTCTTCTGTTCGATTTTAGGCACGGTCGTAGAAGAACAGGTCTGGACACTCGCCTGTCTAACAATGTATTTCGCTTGACCCCCTTGTTGTTGGGCTGTAGTTCGTTAAGTTACCGAGAATGTCGTACTTTTTGGCGCTGTTTTCCAGGCGGTCGGACTCAAACTCCGTCCACTTTTTTCCATTGTTAAATTTATAAAGAAAATAAAGATTGCTGGAGCCTTTTCTTAAATTTGTGAACGAAGGACGTATTTCATAAATTGATAAAAAATATGTTTTGATAAATTGTTTATCTTCGCGGAAAGGAAGTGGGCGGAGTTTAGTCCGACCGCCCTAACTGAAGCGCCAATAAAACGCAATATTCTCGGTAACTTGGTGAACTACAGCCAAACAACAAGGGGGTCAAATAACCAGGCAAGTGTCCAGACCTGTTCTTCTACGGCCGTGGATTGTAGGTAATATCTTGGTTGCTCTTACAACAATTTGTTCTGTAGCAGCAAGAATATGTCCTGTTCTTTTACAGAACATATTGTTACTTCTACAGAACATGCTGTTATAGGACAATCCATCAATAACCAAACATGATTGTTGTCCCAGTTTTAACAAAGTACGGTAACTAGACAATAGTGTCCTTCCGATGTATGCAAAGTTTTAAGACAATGTAAAATTAACGTTTTAATAACCCCTTATTTTAAAATGGGAACCAACGCTCAGTAATGATTAATCACAAATATACGCACACATGTGTAAAATATAATATCCCGATTTCGACTTTACGCTTGTGACAATTATGTTATTAATTTCTGCACGAGAGGTGATGCAATTTCTTAGTTTCTCCTCGCGTAAACGAGTTTCGCACGTGGTTTGCGTGTTTATCGGTGAAAAACGTTGGACTAGAATTGTTATGGTGTAGTTGTGACGAAATGTTGTAGGGGTGGGGGACGTTTACAGTAGGGGATCGCACATCCTTCTCTTACCCCCCTCCCTTGTCCAAACTCGCCGGCATGTGGGGTAGATCGCATGACTATCGCGTGGCTAATGGCGCACGTGGGGGTTGTTTGGCTCGTATCACTTACATGGGCTCATCACAGGTCCCTGCGTGTACTGTGTGCTGGGTTGGTAACGATGTCCCCGTCACCGCAAACACCTGCCCGCATGTTGGCAACCCTGCTGCTCGCATGCTGGCTGCACAATCTCCCGCACATGTAACTTACCCCCTACCTACCTACCTCCTCGTGAGCTGATTCCTCCGACGCGTCAGTGCGAGACGGGATTCGAAGTATAGCCCTGCACTGGATACACTAGACCGAGAAGTAAACATTTGAAGAAAAAAATTACCTACTCGTACCACTTACGGCCATGATCTTTCATTTATTTCAAATAATTGCCAATAACCGAATATTTTTTAACCAAATGCTTTGAAGAAATTTGAGACTGTGTACAGTTATATACGATACACAAATTTGCCAGACAGTTTTTTTTAATTGTATACCGTTTGCTAGAAAAAACTTATTTATCTTCATTTTGGCTTATTTTGAAAACAAAATATGTGATATTTCAGTGGCAAAAATCTGAAAATCCGTTGGGTGTATTGCAACAGAAAAATTCACATACAAACGATGAAATATATGTGTTAAAACTGTAAGAATGAATTTTTTATATATGAATTAAGTTGCGTTAAAAAAAATATTTTCGTAACCACGGCAAAACTAAAGAGCGAGGCGTTAAATGGAATAGACTCAACCTCTGCCCTATAAGAAAAATACAAATCTAGCATAATGATGGTTAAATAGGAATATGAGCTCAGAAATTCTTGTTCGTACACATGCGATTGACATAAATAAAAAAAAAAAGCTGACATGAAATATCACTTTTCCAATTAACTGTACCAAGCGAGGTGGCGCAACGGTAATATATTGGACGTGCATTCGGAAGGACCCGGGTTCGATCCCCGACTCCGGTCATCCTGGATTCCGTTTTCCATGATTTCCCGAAATCGCTATAACCGAATGCTTTGGTTTCCCGAAATCGCTATAAGCGAATGCTTTGGTTTCCCGAAATCGCTATAAGCGAATGCTTTGGTTTCCCGAAATCGCTATAAGCGAATGCTTTGGTTTCCCGAAATCGCTATAAGCGAATGCTGGAATGATTTCTTAACAAAAGCCATGGTCAATTCCTCTTTCACACCTGTCATTGTATCAAGTTGCGTGTCGCCGTCTATAACGACCTCGCTGTCAATGAGATGTAAAGTCCACTTACCTTACCTCTTTTGAACTGTTGTGTGATAGTTATTGCACAAATCAATCCTATGTTGTGTCTGTAAAATATTAATTTCTATTTGGCTAAACATTTTTGCACGGAAATATGAGTTGAAGAAATATTTAGTCGGATTTTGCTGAACTGAGTGAGGTAAAATGATTCGCCAATTCAAGTAAATATTTTGTTGTTGACAAGAAATCAGTTCCATTATTTAAACACAAAGCATATGACGAAATCAATATTTTTATTTTATTTTGCGGTATGTGAATGTATTATTCATAAGTTGGTGTTTTTTTCTCACAACAAATTATTGGCTATGTAGGCCTATGACAAACAGGAACAAGTAGACCTATAGTCCCTTACTTTATTTTATAAAAGTAAATAGAAGTGCAATAATGTAGAAACATATAAAACATAATAAATATTTGACAATATTTTTTTTGTGTGCTTCGTGATTTGGCCATATACTCTCTAAAATAAATTTATAGTCCACATTACACTCCGGGTTTTAATGCCAATCTGAATTGAAAATATTACTGTAAGAGCATTTCATTTCATATTGGAATTTCGTTCGTTTAATGTTTACCTAAGACCTCGTTCGATTCAGTCAGGAATTTGTTCAAACGAATAACATGAGTAAAGGAAATCACTTGAGTGTTATCACGAATGTTTGTTAATGACACATAGTTTAATATACTGTAACACAATTAAGCAGGAACTCACTTGTACAGGAATTGAGTACCCCGCTACTCCTTAAACGAATTCATGAAATTTCAGAGTGTCAAATTAGAATGACGGTAGAATAGTCTGACGTATTTCACACACTTGTGGGAAGAATGTTCGCATAAGAATGACCAAACTTCTGGACCAGGGGTGGTCATTTGTTTACCTTCTGTATGAACAAATATACACGTCACATAAATCGAAACACTCACTTAAAAAAAATAAATAAAAAAATTAAAAAATAAAAAATGTTCAAGGTACAATGAAACGTAGCCTATCCAGTTTCAATTTTGGTGCTATCTGGATTGTACCTGCAACGATACAGAAAATGTTGTTATTTCAACAACACATTGTCCTAGGAACAATTTAAATAGTACCGACCAACCGAACTGGATTGCTGTCCCTATTTTTTTTAAACAGAAGCATGTGAATGCTAGACCTTCCTTATTTTATAAAAGCTGAAAGTTTTCCAACATAGGTAGGAACGATGGGCTTCTATGAAGTTAGGACCATCGTGTCTTTGGAAAGTAACAGGTAGCATGTGTGTATTAAATAGCAACTTAAATTTGTCAAATTATAAAACGTAATTTTCTTACATTTTTGCTGTGATGGGAGGCGAACGCACTAGCCTTGTAATAACCACGGCTGTTAATGAGATGGTTCTACGGTCAACTCAGGTAAAAATCGATAATCGATGTAGCTGGAGATGAATTGTCTATAAATATACTTGCTCTTTTTTTTTTTTTAGATTCAGAGATTATATATTTTTTCGCGAGGTATATAAATGATTTCTAACATTCCTTGTGATAACCACTGTCCGTATATTTACTTCGTAAAATAATGTTATTATGAGGTTATGAATTTTTCGGAGACTCAAAGTTAATT
>PNEQ01014844.1:39345-68161 GCA_003012365.1 Medauroidea extradentata
TTGAAAACACTGACACAACGTAGCTGTCTGCAGACCAATAACATGCATTAAATATTAAAATAGCGGCATTCTTATTGGCTCAGTCAAATAGGGCAGTAGCTCCACGTACAAGGAAAAGCCAGTAATCTTTTGATAAGTTGAACGTATGTTGAAGCCTAGCAAATAGTCAAGTTTTTCCGCGATAAACCATCATCTCTATTAATTACCATTATGTCAGTGTCTCTTTAGAAAACATTATTATTTAGCCACCACTTTTTTTTTAATAATACAAATCAATACATCTCCCATGACGATGCTTTATCAAAACTTAATCACATGTATTTTATAAACTGCACAAACAAATAGTAAAACGTATACTGTGTGTATAATACATATACTGAGTAAACGAAGGATGCGCAGCGAAGTATCATAAAAGACGTAACTCACTATCTCACTCGCATCCACTAGGATATATATTATCTTGCGCTGGCACACAGCTTCCCTTATTTTTGTCTGGCCAGGTGTAAGAACTTTCGAAATTATCTGGCTACTTAGGAAACATCTTCTAATAGTTACCCAAGTAACATATATAAAATTTAGCTTTTATACTATAACGAAAGTACAGTTACAATGTCTGGCAATGGATGACGTGATTTTCAATATTATTCCGAAGAAAAGATAAGAAAATTACGCTTTATACTCTGACAAATTTAAGTTGATATTTATTTAATGTACCTTTGCTACCCGTTACCTGCCGAAGCCACGATGATCCAGACTTCATAGAAGCCCATCGTTCATACCTAAGCTGGGAGCATGTGCTGAGAAACTTTCAGCTTAAAGTCTGGCATTCACGGACTCTAGGTCTATATATATATTTTTTTTTTCACTGTACTTAATAAATACAAAACTAGGACAATCTACTGAATGGCATTCCCCAAGGTACGAGACTAGTACGAAACGTTTATGATAGTATACTTGGGCAGTGTTGCTAGGGTAGTGTGTGACGTCATAGCCGTGAGGAATTCATTCAGATGTGATACAGAACGATCTGAGTCAAACCAGTTGTTATGTAGATTTTTTTTTAAAACTATTGCAAACTTCGTTAAACGATATTACAACTGTATATTTAAAAAACATATTTTTTTTCGTACGCAAGTTGTATTTATTTATTTATTTTTCGTGTGTCGTTGAGCCTGTGCGACGACAAACCAAAATCAATTAGTAATTAAATGTAATTTTTTTTTATGGAATATAAGTCTGACAAAACAAACTCTTTTTCGTTTCGTGAACCTAATTTCTCTATATAAAAAAAATAATTTGCCTAGATATGCTGAAATGTCTGTATAGAGTATATTCAACGAACCTTTTGATTTTAAATATGTTCACACCATCGTCAGTACTGTCGCTTGCTACCATCGATGCTGTTGCTTTTGATACAGACGCAATACAGCAAAGTAAGGACTGATATGTTTTACACACACATAGGCTACATATACTGTAACAAGACAGTGTTATCCCGCGCGCATGCAACACGATTCACGCCACCTTACCCCCTCCTTCTTCCTTCTCCCTACACTCCCCTCCTGTAGGACAGATAGGCTACTTCTCTCCACTATCACCCTGACGTCACAAACCGAGCCAGGTGGTGCAGCGGTAAGACGTTGGACCCTCATTCAGGAGGACCCTGGTTCGGTCCCCGTCTCCGGGTATCCTAATTTCGGTTTTTCCGTTGTTTCCCGAAACCGCTCCAGGAGAGCGCTGGGATGATTCCTTAACAAAGGGCGTGGAAAACTTTTTTCCCATCTCCCGTCATTGTACCAAGTTGTGTGTCGCCGTATCTAACGACCTCGCTGTTGACGATACGTAAAGCCCATTTACCTACCTACCTACCTACCTACCTGACGTCATAAGTCATCTGGGAGGCGAGCGACAGCTGTACCGTTAAAACCGTTCTTGAAGCTCAGACACACCTAGGTCATCATCTTAGGTTGCCCTAACAATTTGTAATTTCGCGGAATAGTCCACCCACCCCCGAACCATTAAAATGATCTGAGTGTTGTCGGGGCTGGATATAAATACACCTCGCAGCAGCAGACCATCAGAGTCGTTTAGAAGGTGTTTGTGAGTGGCGGAGACGACCTTGAAGAACAGGTCGGCGAAGACGACGGTGGCGCCCAGTGGCGACGCGGGATTAGCACATAGAGTGGCGGCAGTGTGTCAAGTGTGTACGGCGCGGCGGCGGAATAGTTGCAGCTAGTTTAGGCGGTGCATTTGTGTATGTGGGTGTGTGGGATGGACGAGCAGGTTGCACTATTGCTGTAAATAATCAGACACTTACGGAAATAGCCGTTTTAAGTAAAAAGTGACTTTTGTAACCTCAGGACTGTTCTGAATGAGACAGACAGACACTGATTAACTGTATGATAACAGTAGGGACGTTTGGTGTTAGAGATATAAATTGTTAGTAATAATTGTACATTTTAATATGCAGAGTTCTGAATTGTGTACATCTAAGCATTGTGTAGTAATTCTGGATTAGTAAATTAAGGTTGTTGTAAATTAAAAATTGACTTTTAGTCTTACTTTTAATTTATCAAATCCTCATCCCGAATAAACCTTGCTAAGCTCAGGACTTTAAATTTGTAGTAACAATTATAATATTGCACTTTGAAAATTAAAATTTAAAAGCATAACGTTTGCCTTAAAAATTCGTTTTTTTTTCTGTGTAACTTCAACAGATATTCAAATATCTAGACCAGTAGCCGTCCGAAGTTTTATATTATTTTACTTCTGAAAATTTCGCCATACTCTCTTACATATATAAAGTACAATATTTTCCTATTGCGCAGAAAAAATATGCGGAGATAGTAAATGCTATTCATCAATAACGCCGATTCAGGATTTATTTTGAGGTCAATTAGAACGAAAATTGCCCTAACTATACCGTCCGAAATAAAATTCCTGAGAAGTGTATCTTTATATTCGAACAGCTAGTATCATTACCAGCATCGGCTCCGAACAACTCTGGTGAACAGTAAAACTCTATTTATCTGATGAAGTTGAATGTAGGCCTACACCATTATTCATGTACTATAGTGAAAGAAAATTTTTGTCGAAAGTATTCCTTGCAAAGTAATCGCAAAATAATTGAGTGGTGGCCACAAAATATTAATGATGACAGCTAAATATTTTTGTGAGGAGTACAAAATAAATTTTTAAGACTGATTGCCAACGAAACATTTTGTATCTGTCATAAAATAATTTTTTCCGTGTAAATTATGGCTCAATCACCGAGGAAAAACAACCCTTGTTATGACTGTTGAAGAAATCACTGTGCTAAAATGGGATCACGAGTAATAACTGCTGGTACCTTTTTGGTTGTTCGTACAACAAAAGTAACTGCAATAAGCCGAGCGAAAGTTCCGTTTATGGCTGGTTTATTATGTAATACACATTGCTGTAGAAGTGATTCAATTGTTTTGAAGCTGTTGTTTAGAAATAACAATCAGTACCGTATACAAAGAACAATGAACCCTTCTGAGGCGATCATGATTACAGCTATACACAAGCAATAACAAACAGCATCATAATTATTTATTCTGTAATATTATCTACAGTCTGAAATATGACGTATAGTTCTACCAACTAAACTATAGTTTTGCAACGGTACTTTTCAGTGCCAATGCGATGGCGGGACGAAATGCAGTCATCTGAAATTATAGTCACAGTCAGCAATGCCTAGGAAAGAGGATTGTGGGATGACAGAAATACGGGAAAAAATCGCCGACCGTTGGTAATTTCCAAAGTTACCTAAATATATCACAGCGCAGTTTTTAATACAAGTTTAACTAAAAAAACTTTTTCGAGAAGTTTTGGGACTACAAGTGAAAGTGCAATTAGATTAACTAAAACTTAGTACACCCTAATTAATTTAGAATCAACATGATATCTCAATTATTCTGCAACACCGCAGTAACTAAAACTTATTTTTGACCAAGTTTCTCTCTAAATACGCAACATAATAGTGACATTTTGCTATAGGACTCAAGAACAATTTTTATTTCATCCGATACGTCACAATATTAACTGATATTTTTTCCAGGGGGCAAGTGTTTTCAATCACATAGGCCTATATTTCTGCACCTATCATCAATCAGCCATTCATGTTTGGAGCGAAGTACTGAAAAGCTACAATCACGTTTTGTACATTCACGTTATCGTATAATAATCCCCTAAGATGATGACGCACTCTAAAAATACTTTCTTTACCTCAACAAACTGTTTCTTTAAATGTGGACCACTGAAAGGTCACTTAGACACAAAAATATTTGTATTAAAGTTACAGTAGTGGTATCAAAAATTGTGTTTGAAATCTTTATGGTGAAGATAGTTGCGGTATTTTTAAAGCAAGCATTATGTTGGAAAAACTATTACCTTTTCTACAAGGAAACTTTAATTATTTAAAAAACAAATAAACCTTGAAAGGAGAAACGCGACACAAAACAGAAGCTTTCCATATTTGCTTCGATGCAAGGAAACATTTCTTTACCGCAAGCATAAATACCTTTGCGGCAAAGTTTCTGTGTAATAGTTCATATGTCGTCAAAATTTGTTGCGGAAAAAACACACGTGTTGTGGAAACAGAAAATTTTGACCGTAAGAACGTTTAATTATGCCAGAGTTCGCTCCGTTTATGAAAAGTGGACACCAGTATATCACATAATAGCAGTGACTGATAATCTCGTGATTATGTATCTTACGTCGTTGTCTTTCATTAGTGCTTCGTGTGGTTCAGTGAATCTTACATTGCAGCTATGTAAGATCATCAGTAGTCAAATAGCAAAATGATGACGCTGACGTGCAAAATTTTAATTTTATGTTCTTATAATTTATAACATTTTCGAATATGGACTCAAAATGCTTTCTTTGCTACAACACACATTTCTTTGTAACAAAGAAAATTATACTTTTATATATGAACTACTGCAAAGTATATTTGCCATGAAAGAAAAGTCGTTGTTAAGGTACAGTGGATAGTTGTCAACTAAAATTAATACAATTTTATGAATATAACGTATTTTAGTTTCAACTTCTGAGTGAAATTCAGATAAGATACTGTGGTTTATTAAAGATAGTATTGACGAAACGCTTTTGGAAAACATCTTTGTAGAAACATCCATAGTAGATTATTAAGTTATTAATTTGGACGGTTTCAGATAATGTAACAGAACTAACATATAATTAGGCTATACTTGTGACGTCAGAGATTATATCAGTACGTATTTTATGCTCTAATGAAATTAAATTTTCATAAATAAAACTGTAACGAGAATTACGATTTAATATACATAATTATAAAATGGAGACGCTTACTAGCCCCTTAAAGTCTATGGTTCAAGAACGGTAGCAATGAAAATATGTTTCCTATTAAATCAGTTCAACGTAAATCTTAAGAGAATGTTAGTTGTATTATTTTAAGACAGTATTCACGTTTAAAAGAATTTTTTTTCTGCAAAGAACATAACATCGTCATTATAGAAGATACTAAGTTTTCATTTGCAGTTAAAATAATTCTCTACTGCATACTAAATAGCCTGAAAAAGTGTTTTCTTTGCTGCAAAGAAAATTTTTTTACTAAGTAGGTCTTTATTTAAAGTTAGCATAATTATTCATTGTGTGTTTCGTTATGTCCGTAATAAAGAGTTATTGTTGTTTTTTCATTAATCAAGAGTACTTAACTTTAATGTATATAATAAACAACTTGTGGTTTTCCTCCAAAAATCGTCTGATGAAAATAACGTGGATTAGACTACTTATCGCTCGTAACCCTGTTTTGTATAGCCTACTACCTACACGTCGTGACTAGCCACGTCGTGACTAGCGTTTATAGGCCCTATAATGCTACAACTGCGGTATGAGATAATTACTCTATTGTTGGGGAATTACCACCGCCATTCACGATACCATGTTACGAATTAAAAACTCTTGTTGCTGGAAGATGGTAACGGCTAAACAGTAACATACAGTTATTATTTTCATTTTCACTCCATAAACGTAAGGAAATACCCACTAATATAGCAAATAAAATATTCATTCCATTTGTTTTGTGTAAAACTACCACATGTTACAACAAAATCCTCTCATTTATATACAAACATAGCTAGATGAAAACGGAAAAATACTGCAAGTTTCGCTTGCTTATGTACCCATTTCAGCATTGTTAGGCGCACCAAGTTATTGGTACACATACCAGAGTACAAGTACCAGTAACCTGTATCACGAGAAAAAATTGCTTGGCATTTAGTCGAATTTGCCTAACATCACATACCAGTTTTCTCTATGGCATAACCATCAATTTACAATGCTTTATCTAAAATCCTTGCCACGAATGTGTTGTCAAGTATGACTACTGGTTGCAAAAATTAATGTTGCCATTGTAATAGTTCGTTCGCCCATTATCGTTGTGGCAAAGAATGTTTTAGTTTATTATTTTTTTAATGAGCAATATTTTTTTAGAAATACGTTTTAAATTTGTTAGAAAGAAAATAAAATATGCCGTTAAAGAATATTTTACCTAAATTGAAACAAAAATTGTTATTCCGAATAATATTCCAGCTTTTCTTTGCTGTTTTTACCGAAAGCTTTGTATATTCCATTTCATTCATTAGGAGTTTACGACCATTGTCTTCCACAAAGATGGTGGTGTAGAAATAAACACAAAACTTAGTTCAGGATCCCTGCAGGTAGTATTAAATTTCACCTCCCTGGCCGGAAATCGACCCCTAGACCCTTGGCCGACAGTCCAGAAGCTCTAACCATGAGCCAAGCGGTCGAACAACCAAAATTAAAACACCTTCAAATGAATTTTACGGTAGCTAGACCAAACGTTTTAAATGTGTGAGAAATAGCTTAAATATTTTGAATAGTGACATTAGTAGGCCTATACAAAGCACGGTAGGAATTAAGTTCGTTAGACTATTGGACGAAAGTTGTCTGTACACGATCGTAACAGCTCACAGACGAATCACAGATGTTTAGCTGTTGTGCCTTATGACTCTCTAAAGCTAATTAAGTGCAGAGACTTATATAATGAAAGCAGATTTTGCGAAACTCAGTAAACAGTTTTGTTCACTGGTCATACTTATTTACAAGAAATTATTTGGAGTTATACCACACCGGCGCGGCGTAAACGCTGTCATTAATGTCAGTGATACTTAATAACATTGCTGTAATTGTACATGGAAGGGGATGTAACATTTTCATGCAAGTAACATAATATTGCCTTATATATAACAGGTAAAATTTGACTACATTTCTAAAGTACTAAGTACATGTATGTGAAGAAATTGCTTGGAGACAATCTTCTACTTAATTTTCTGCAGAATCTAAGACAATTTCAATAAAAAAATTATCTAAATCTATGATTGCAAGATTACATAGTATAGCCCTGAAATTAAAGAACAGAGGAATTTGATTATTTTTTATTTTGTAACGAACAATCAAATAAACTTCTCGTACATAAATTCAACTTGAATGGTGTTCGCTGTTTAAAGTTTGGTCAGTGTAACATCCTCTTATTTAACATTTTTCATATTGTGTGGTACGTATTTTGTTCACACTGTCACTTAATTTCTATTAAACAGGTAGGTAAGAGACTGTGATTGGTCTGTTAATTGGCATTTCAGATCAAACAAAAACCCAGTGTGACACGTAACAATAAAGATTTATTTAATTTTATTACGAACAAAACCCTTGCAACTTATCAAACAATTATTTTACAAGACACATTGTTCTACTTTCACAAGGGCTTGTGAAGGTGTATAATTTACGAAATATATACAGTGAAACCTACCCAGTAAACCTATTTGGCCAAGTAGTTTCCAATTCAGCTTAGTAACGATCCCTGTTGGTCTAGTAATCCGTCAAATACGGATTGATATTAACTGATTTGTATGTACAAGACATATAACTTACGTACATATATGTGATAACTATCAACGTTTATATGTGTACAGCTTGAACAAGGTATCGTCTGTTCAGGGTGAAGATGGACACTTTTTAAAGCCTTTTCCAGTACGATATTTCAAACCATGCGCATATCTTCCCCACTTGTCACAATAAACACTAGAATGTGATCAATTAACGCGAGGCTCCCAAGTTCACAAAAATCAAAGTCTACATACAAAAGAAAATATATGTATTGGTTTCGTGTATGACGTGCGAGTAGTGACCTTTCAAAAGTTCTTACTGTACCATAAATAGGCAAAAGACTACATTTTAAACATAAATTTTCTGTGTGTGTTATAACCGCAACACAATGTTTTGGAAGTTTATCAAAATTCTCTTGTAAATGACTGTGGGCGAAATAGGTTTAACCTAGCGAGTAGGCTTAACCAACGTTTTAATTGGTTGCTGTCAGCGTTAACAGTAACTAAACCATTTATAAAATCTAACACATAACAAATTTAAAATCAAAATATTATGTTTTGCCTTAAGTCAGGAGACATAACATTTTTTTATTGCTCACCTCAGGATCACTTACCTTTAGAGCATACGCAGTCAAACTTCTTGGTGATGAGACGTTGAGTAGCTTAGCCTCTAAAATTATCAGTAATAGGCCCTATTTAAGCGAAAGTAACTTTCCCCAACGTCACTGAAAGAACAATTTGTATTTGCTTTTGAAATACACATTAGACTACACGCATATATTTCACGATACCCAAAAAATGGTTGATACTAGATACCAAACAGTTCAATATACATAGTGGAATTCATGCTTTAACAACTTTATAATCTGACAAGACAAATCTACCCGAACTAAAATTATAAGGTATGAAATTTCAGAAAGATAGTCTTGAAACTCTAATTTTAAAGCGATTTTAAATTTTATATAACCGTGCGTAATAATTCCAACAAAATAAAATCGTACTTTGCTCGAAGAAGATCATGGTTGATTTCGGTTTTAACACTTTGTTTTACGAACATAGTTTGCTAAGACGCTAGTAAAACCTTTAGTATTCAGTTTTGAACAAACCTTAGCAAGACAAACATAACTACTATTACTGCTGTTAAGTCACCGTTTTTCGGCAACTACAATTTAAAAAAACAGCGTGGTCTTATGTTTCGCAGACATAATAATCTTTAAGTAGCCAACTTTTTGAGATAAATTTTATTTTGCTAGTAAACTGGCTACCCAAGGTACAGAGAGGACTTCATCTGTTTGTGGACAAGCATATATATATATATATATATATATATATATATATATATATATATATATATAGAGAGAGAGAGAGAGAGGCCCTATACCAAATATACAAACACCAAAAAATACATAATATTTATAAATACTTTTTGTCATGATAGGGCAGTTGTATTTTGAAACGAATACCACAATATCGTTATCTTAAACGTAGTGGTACAATGAATGAATTTAATTCCCTGTTCAGGCGGTATCAGTAAGTTGTGTTTGGCACTGCAAGGAATTAACGTTTTCTAGCGTATAACTTTGTCGTTAAATGTTCTCTACCTTCAGTATTTATTGAGTACTGACATTGCGAGATAAGAAGTAAACAAATAGGCCTATTTCTTGTCTATCGTTACTAATCAAGCAGCAGAGAAAACATAAAAAAAAAAAAAAAAAAAAAAAAAAAAAAAAAAAAAAAAAAAAAAAAAAAAAAAAAAAAAAAAAAAAAAAAAAAAAAAAAAAAAAAAAACACGTATACGGTGCAACAGAAACCTGCAATTTTACCATTGCGTTATTCCATGTTCTCTAAATGTTTGCACTGTACTAATTAAAAAGCTTCTTGCATACAATAATTGCAAGTATGAAAGGTTAGGCCTACTCTCAAATAAATGTAGGCGATAAATTAGAACTTTTGTTGTTGTTAAAGCACTTCGTATTAACTTTAAGTCTTCTAAATGAAAATAAATAAAACAAAAGCACGTTATACATATACAGCCGTATATCTTCACGATACATACGGTCAGGTGTGAAATAAACTATAGGCCTAACTTACTAAGAAACATTGGCCTACCAGTAAAATAATCAGGCTTAAACCAAATAAACAAACAAGAATTATTTTAAACAGTAACTTATTGACTACAATTTAATTAACTCACTGAAGGTACTGAGAAGTAAGACAGACTCAACTTATTTGAGAAATAAATATGCATAACTTATTATAATGCATATTTGTCGGCCTAAACACATAATATTTGAGAGATATTTGGTTATAATGTAATGACGCATTCATCGTGGCGCTAAACGACCTAAAAAAAAGTTTTCGCAGAAATGTAAAATATAGTTTAGTATTTAAAAATAAAAGTGAATTATTTAGCTATGATTTCTGTTTTTTTTTTTTTTAACTTAATGCGGTTATTGTGGCTATACTGACTATAGCGCAAAGATGATAGGTATAAAAAATATATATAAATAGGCCAACTGAAGTTAGCCTACACAAATGTTTAACAGCGCCTATAACCTACCTTGCTGAAGAGAATTATTTGCCACTTAGCCTATTTAAAAGCTTTCTCCAGTAGTTCAAAACTTATGTTACTACTTTATTTCCTCCAGCAAAGAACAAACAACAGTAATTGAAATTAAAGCAAAGGTATAAATTAAAACACGAAATGTTCTTCCATTCTGTTAACTTAGCGTTAGTCAGGCCATTTTTTCCAGCTGATTTCAATAAGTATGTTAATAGTATACATGTGAGTGTTTTAGTAGCCTAGCGGTATGATAGCCAACATTTAATGCTAACATTCGTCTCTCTATTTTAAGTGTGTTATCCAACTGGCTGTAGTGTATTTGCTATGTTATAACGTTAAAGTAGCTAGGTCTAATTAAGTTAGGATTTGTTCATACTAGCTTAAACACTATAACTTAAACGACATACACTTTAACTTAAATATTCAAGTATTTCACAGTAAATGAAATATTTTTACTAAACACATACAAATAATCTTAATATGCTAGACACGTGTAATAAGCCTATTTGATACTGTACTGTCATACCACAGTAAATAGACCTTTAACTTTTTTTTTCCATTGGCCACAAAGAAGAAATAACTATTCGCACTCTTCCCTATCACCTCAAAATCTAACAAATATAAATACAAAGACAAAAAAGATAATAGTTACTGAATAAGGATGCAAGAAAGAAATGTATAGATGGAAATAAAAATATTTAATAATATTTAGTATAAAATATTATTAGTGTACGATTAAAACATCTCAAATAAACAACAGCGTTTAACAAATATTATTTATTCAGTCCTATGTCATAAAATTATAAATATAAATTATACATGAGATAATTATTTTTGAACTCATTTACAGTTATTAATAATCTAATGTTATAACTAATTTGTTCTTTACGAAATGTGTTGAAGGGAACGAAGAAAACGGGATGCTATTTTCTATAAAATAAAAAAAAAATTAAACGTTTATTTCTTTATTAGAAAGTTGGCAAATTTTAACTACCCAAACCAATTCGAAATATAAGTCTTAAGTCGATCTAAAATATTCATCCTGAGAAGTTTGAAACATGTTACACAGAATACATATGTGAACTTAACATTCATACGATATACGCTTACAAGTTCATAACAATCAAACGAAAGTAGATTAACGATATTCAGGACAAAATCTTAAAACAAAAATTGTACGTAATTTAAAATTTCACTTATAATTTTAATAGACAGTTTTAAAAAACTAACACTAGAAACTGACATGATTAAGGTCTATCTTTTGATATTATTACTTATTATGTTCACATGTTAAGTCGAGGCTTTATTTGCACAAACGTCTAAGGCTCACTGTAAAATAATTCGTACCAGAGAAAGCTTACAAACAAACGTCAAAAAATTTATCATTCTTGGCCCTACAACAATAATATCGGAGGTAATTATTAAAGTGGTTTATATTTTCCAAATATATACTACTAGTAGGGACAAGTGTCATATATTCTTATGGGCAGAGTTTTTGACGTGAAACATAATAACTGGTTGACGGCCTGTCACATTTTGCAAATTTATATTTTAACAAAAATTTTCTTTGAAACTGGCTGTAAAAAAAATTTTTTTTTGTGTCGCTTGAAGCAAATATTGTGAAATGTATTAGAATGTAGTTGTAAATGTGCAATTATTATTTGGGAAAATACAATAATGTTAGTAAATATACAGACATTTTTGTATTTTTCGAAGAATTTCCTGTACAGTTTGTAATATTATTGTAAGTAGGCTATATAAAAAGGTATTCTGGAAACTAGTTTCAATTTTTTTTGTGATGGTACATTTTTTTTCTCAGGTAAGGAACTTTTTTAGATAATTTTAAAATCAACAATTAATAAATTAAATGCAAAAATGTTAAACTTTGTAGTTTTTTGTTTCTTAGTTATTCTGGGAAAAAATTATTTTTGCACAATAATATGAAAGAACAAAATTTAGAACGAATTGTTTCTACGGTTAATTAAGCTAAGTAGGTTACGCTGCGTTTGTTATAAATTATATTTTATCTTTCTGCAATTTTATTACTCATCGCTGCAATAAGTTAAGAAAATATAATTGTTTGTATCATATACAGTATTTCATGTGAAAATGAAATCAATGTAAATACAAAACCGCGCAGCTTACGAAATATTTACACGCTCTAATTTTACAACGTCGATGCGGAAAACCAAACACCTCACATGCCAACGTGAAGCAGATTAATTTGCTTTATCTGTAGTAAAGACCTAATAGTACGAGTAGGCCTAGCGTAAGTCCGTATTTGCCATTCCAATGTATGGATTTAAGCAACCAATATAATGTTTTTCCAATAAAATCTTCTAACTTAGTTACAAAAAAAACTATTATTTTTGTATAATGTGCAACTGGTTTAAAATAAGGGAACACAGCAATACGTTTGTACATTTACTATTTATAAACTATTTCTTACATAAACGAACAATTGTACATACGTTTTATTTAAGTTAAGCCTGTTTTAATTTTTTTCATTAAGGATAGCGAACTTAAAATACAGTAGCCTACAACATTTTCTGCTACCACTGAAAATGTTTGTTTTGACAACATAAGTTTCCGAGAAAAATTTTAGAAGTACAGTCTATTTTTTAATTTGTGTATGGTCTCCAAAGATGACAGCGTCATACATTAAACACACTGCTCATTATGACCGTCAATAATGAAATTATATGTCATCAGAATTTCTAAACACTTATAAGATTGCGATATTTTTCCTTCCTACATGATTGAAAAATTAATGCTAATTATTTACAGTTTAGTGACGTTCATATGCAGCAACCACGAAAATTTGCGAATTTGTTGTGCAAAATTGTGTAAAGCCAGGCCTATCTTGAAAAATATTTTATTAAGTTATTGAGTTGTAATATTTGTGTAGGGGATTATAAGATCTATTATATTAGCCTGTAAAACTACTTAGGTTCGTGACTCCACTGTAAGTTAGGAAAAATGCTGCTTCGCTCAGGTCTAGTGTAGAATTGAAGGAACAATTTTGCAAGAATATTACTTTACAAACGGATTTAATTAGTTAAAGATTTATACCCATCGACAAGAAATTATTCACATCAAAGAAGTAGTTCGTTCAGTGTTACGTTAGGAAAATTATGTATCTTAGGAATAAGACTATATTATTAAAGTAGGATATGAGATAATACTTAAATTATATTGGCCGGTATAGCCTAAGTCTTGATGTTTTTTGGTAGCTCTACGAATGTTTTGGGATAACGTAGCCTATATAGCCTAAATAACTAAAATAATATATAATGTTCCTACTAAGATATATTTCGGCTAGCCTAATTCGTCATACCCTTAATTTATTAAACTGAAACTAAATAAATTTAACAAAACGGCAACACACCGTTTTAAATTAGCCTGTTTGATACAAGTAGAAATAATATTATTTGATATGGCTGCACTTATTGACCCAGATTATTAACTAAATTAATTCATTTGACACGTAAAATGTATAATGTTGATAACTTATGAAAATTTTTTGCGTATGGCCTATCTGGGATTTGAAAATTGTTAATATTTTATCTTTAAGTGTATTGTCTAATTGGTACATTAGCAAACCTACTTAATTAATTTTTTAAATTTAACTACCTAAAAGAATTTAAAAAGTTATTTTAGGTATTTTAATTAATGAATACAAATATTTATGCAATAAGCAACTACAGGTCCTTAAAAGTTACGGTATATGCAAACGTATGTAGCCTAATCATTGTAATACTTTAAGATTCTGTAACTAACAATTGGCACTTCCTTTATAACTTAGCCTATGAAAATTCATATGTTTTCATGAACTAGCGCTTTTATTTACATTGAGAAAATACGTTATTACTCAAGTGTTCACTAGAGTTACTTCAGGTAATTGAACGAATGCGTTATATGACAAAAGTGACAAAACATAGTTTGTGAGTAACAAAAAGTAGCCTACTGGCATTTCTGAAAACGTGTAGGGTTATTTATAAGGCAACTGATTTCATACTATAATGTAGACCACTGATACTAATAGAGGCCTAGAGAACTAACATTTGTTTTAATAATTGCCGCTAATAACATCAATTTTAATAATCGATTTAAGTATAAAAAGCTTTCTAGCTGTACCTGTCAAATTATAACGCAAAAAAGGAGAAACAATTGTTAGTAGGATTTAAACCTATAGGCCCTACGTCAAATAGTTTATTTTAAGTAATAGCCTGATAAGGAGCCCACATGACGCATTAGTACGTACTAACATAAAACTAATGTGTTTTCAACCAGAACATAATATATACTGTATTATTATAAAAACATACTCTCAGTTGCTAAATAGGCCATATCATAATTAAAACTCTGTAACTAGTAATTATTTACTGATAATTTATCCATTTTGAAAATGTTTTAATGGTAACAAACAACTGGCACTCAAAACGAGGCCTAGGTAGGCTACATATATTTCAGCTTATTTTACGACTAAATGTATAGGCCAGAGCTATAATTCTTATAGGCCTACTCAGCAACAAAGGCAATGAAATGAAACCTGCAATTCCTACTGTGTAGGCCTACTAAGTATTCTGAATTTTAAAAAAATCTTATTTTGATAAATCGCGCCTGTCTTCTCAAATGCGACACTAGTAGCCTAATTATTGGATTCAAGACAAAATACTAATTTTAAATAACAGGCTACATTTTGCATCATCTTATAGTCGCCTGTTGAGGGGGAAAGTATATGTCTATACTGAACAGCACGACACTTTTGATTAAAAATAATGTATATTTACTTTGATACAAAAGGATTTACGAAATTCCTGTACGTAGGCCTAAAACTAACGACTACCGCAAAATAGGCTATATTAATCGCAATTTATATGCGTATAAAACGGGGCTTATATATTTTAATAGAACGTATTTGAAAGAAAAAAAATAATTATAAAAAAAAATAAATAAATTGTTTAGGCCTAAATGGATAGGCTATAATTTAAATAAACTTAGATATAGCTATACTATTTTTTTTGTTTAACAGAATACAAATATGACTGTGATGTATGCTCATTTATATGATTAGCTTTACATACTCCTACATGTTCAATAATTTGCCTATTATTTACTTTTATGGCTAATGAATATGTTACAATAGCAACTGATCTCCGAAGAAAAAGTATACAGTAAAAATACTACTGCACGAACATAGTAAAAAGAATGTTGTACTCACCGGTGGGGGCGGCGTCGTGCCTGACGTGACCCGCTGCCATACCAGCCGCCGCCGCCGCCATGGAGTTCATGTTGTGGGGCAGGAAGGCGGCGGCTACGGCAGCGTGCGCGTTGAAGTAGGCCATGCGGCTAGCCGTCGCCGCCATCGACATGTGGTGGTGATGGTGCGGGTGTATGCCGCTTCCCGCGCCGCCCCCACCACCGCCGCCCCCAGCTTCGAAGCAGGAGGCGGCCGGCGGCAGGGCGCGTGCCTGCAGCTGCTGCTGGTAGCCGCCGCCACCTCCGCCGCCGCCCCCGGGGGTGACGGCCGACACGCCGGCGGCGGGGCTGCGGTGGTGCTGGTGCGAAGACGCGGAGTCGCCCAGTCCCAGAAGTTCTTGGATGGCGAAGGGCGACCTCTGAGGGACGGCGTGGTGGCCGGACGACAGCAGGCCGCCCCCGATCCCGCCTCCCCTCGACGCCGGCGCCGGCCCGCCGCTGAGCAGCCCCAGCACACTGGGCGCCGTCACGTGTATCGTCGTGCCGCCTGAGTTCATCGTCTACCCCCAGATCACACGTCGGTCATCGTCCCCGGAGTATATGCTCGTATCTCGGGAGACTGCCTAGGGTCGCCGATGAACTCTGTCCGTCATCGTCGGTCGTTCACCCGGAGAGATGGTCGCGTACCCACCGTAGCGGCATCCAAGACGAAGCGCGTGACAGACACGGTTCTGACAGCAGCTGGGTCGATGCTACGCGTTGTCGCTCATGTTCGAGGCGTGTCGCCCGACGGACTGCTCTCCCCGGCGTCTGTCGAGGGGTGTGTGCCCCCGAGGGGCGGAGGTACACCAGACAGAGAGAAGGGATCAGCCGAGAAAGAGACGGCCAGAGGCGGAGAGAGACAAAGGGCGTAAACTGCGGACGAAATGAGGACGGTCCGTGTCGGATTGGTAGGGTAGGTAAAGACACTCGCCACTTCTCTCCCCTTAGCCAACGCACTTTTTTTTCCTTTCTACAACTCGGTAATGTCTGCTTGTGGTGCTTTCCTCTTCTTCTTTTTTTCGTTTTTCTTCTTCTTTTTTAATATCGGCTCTCGCTCCAAGGGGCTCCCGCATTAACTAGTAAACTGGCCAGACTAGCGGAGATTGGTGGAATTTTTCTGGTAGAAGGGGCTATGGAAACCCCTACTCAGGCAAAGCTGGGTGGAATTCCCCTCTTTTGCCTTCCCCCTTTCCATTGCGAATGTGCGTCCTTCCCCTATTTCTCCCCTCCCGAGTACGGCCTTTTCCCTCCCTTCCGCCACTAAATCTCTTCCCCTCAACCCCGCCAATTCCCAGCCGCTGCAATTAGCCATTGTTGTGGGCTACCTCCCCTCCAGCGACACAATTCCCCTCCTGCGCTCATAAAAATCCCCCACTAAATTACACTTCCCCTTCTCTGAGAGACCGTGGGAGGGAGAAAAAAAAAAAGAGATAGGAGAAAATAAAAATGGAACGCTAAGCACGCGGGGCGGGCGCAGGGGGCGTGGTTGGAAATCAGCCAATAAGAAAATCCCGACTTGTGACGCGATTGGCAGACGGGTGGCCGGTCGATTAGCCCGCCCACACCAGGGGGATCCAGGGCCGGGCGAAGCACGCGATACCCGGCCTTAGTGAGACGTGCGGTAAGGGCGATGGTCGCGCGCTGCTTCCCCTCCCGCGGCGCCGCCGGCCGACTGAGACCTGTGTCTTCTGCGGGAGCAGTTATTCTGTCTGGCGTGTCCGCCAACGTCGCATGGGTCTGTGCGCACACGTTGTCACCTGTCCGTACGTAATCCGACCGCCCGTCTTCAACCCAAGCGATTAACAATAAATAACTAGGGCCTACACAGCAAAAAATAATCTACAAAACACTTGCGTATTATTAGGCCTATACGATTGGAAAACGAACAATTTGGCTCGATTCAGTTTTTTCCGAACGAATAATAGCGGAAAATGAAATTCAGATAACCTACCTGAAATCTACAATTGGAACCTATTAAAAGTGAGTGGTAGTCATCATCTTGAATTTTTGTATTTTGTGTAATAACTCTTCTTCTGGGTACAAAAATATATTTACGGTGACTAAAATTCTATCAGTATTTCGTATTTCGGTTAAAGTTTCAAAAATTTACACAGAAGAAAAGTTATGCCACAAAATACAACAAATTCAAGACGGTGGCTATCACTCATTCTTAATCAGTCATCTTTGCTCGTGAAAAATCCAACGTACTATATCTTCTCTGCCGCAGTAACACGACCCGTCCGTCATTGGTTTAATGCTACCGACTGACCAAACCGAAATTTACTTGCCAAATATAATTTTTCTCCACAGAAATTTGATCTTATTTGGAACGTAGCCTATACCCATAAGTTCTACCTTTGAGGATTATTTTTTCATGTCTAAGAATGAGTGTTTGGCCTGTATAGGCTATTCTTTAAACTGTTTCTCAGTTTTGTTGAAAAAATAATGTTTACTGAGTTGGCTATATATTTAATAAAAAACACAATGGCTGAAAATAATTATTAAATTACAGAAATTCAATATTAACTTACCAATTTACTGAAACCGGGAAACTGTAAAATCGTTTGCTTATAAAATAGACCACTTATCAAAATCATTTTAAACAAAACTGTAAGAGAGTTTTACGATATCTGGTATCTTTAGACTGAAAAAAAGAAACAGTCATCGCAAAAGTAGTAGAAATGAGAATCGTGGTCTTAAATAAACAACCTTATTTAAAATGGCTGTAGACAACAGCTGCCTAAAGAAGTGTAGCCTATGAAAACAACACACGATCCACACAAAACACAGGCAAACAATATAGGTACGCTGTTTCGCAATGGACAGAGAATGAAGTTACCTAGCCTACTTTTTACATTTATTTAACGGATGACAAAAGGGTCACGCAAAGGCCTAGAAGACATGTATTTTTTACACGTCGGCCTGACAAAAGTTAAGAGCTTGCTATTTTGCACGGAAGGACGATTGGAATCATTGCGTGCGTGCTACTGCCAACTTGAATCAGTGAGAAATAAATTAAAAACTTTCAGACCTTTCGGTCAAAATTGAACAACTGAAGTTTGTGTAACCGTGCTGACAGTTTCAGTGACCGTATAGGCCCTACTATCTGATTTAAAAGTGATTTGCGCTTACTCTCAGTGAATATGACAAGCTTACTGGTTTTCAGTAAAGTATAAATATTCATCAGTCAGAAACAGATTGTTAACAGTAGACCTACAGTAAAAAAATTGTACTTTTACAAGGAAAAGCGTTAACAAATGTCAGAGCGTTACAACAATAATGTCGCACATCATTAAAGTGGTATAGGCTACATTTTTCAGGGGACTAGTGAGATACATTTTATGAGCAGAGTGTTTGATGTGAAACAAAAATAACCTTCAAAGACCTGCATAGTTTTACAAAATATGATTTAGTAAAATAAATAAATTTTGAAAACTTGTTGCATAGGCCTACTCCAAATGAGTTTTGTAGGACAAGATTTTAGCTGTAAATGTACAAAAATTATTTGTAAATGTACAAAAGTTATTGTAAATGAATTTTACGCATCTTAATATATAAAGTGAAGTGTCCTGACACACTCACACACTCACTCATTCACTCACTCACTCATTCACTCACTCATCAACGCACTGCCCAAACCGCTCTGCCTAAAACCACACTGTAAAAAATTTTTTTTTGGTACTTTTACAAAGAAAAGCCTTGGAAACCCAGTTGCTAAAGAAATTCCTTGTAAAACTACAATGTATATAGGCCTACTTGTTATAAAATACAAATTAAATGATTCAGGAATTTGCAAAAGAGACCAAGTCCAAGTGAGTAGATTGCTGGGAAACAACAAAAAACTTATTATATTGGATCTGGGAGTGAACATGTCATCAATAATGGATAACTTGAAAGAGTAGTGTGTGTGGAATAATATGAAACATATTGACATAGACACGCATTTATATTTTATTTTTTTGAAATTAATAATGTTATCGGAATAGATACCTTTTAAAAAATAAGTAGCGTTTTTTTCTAACAATGACACATAACACATAGTGCCATGAGTGTATATTAATGCAATGTTGGTAAATTCTAGTGAAAAACTAATAATATGATACATAGAAACATATTTTGCAAACACAACATCATCCTGTAACTTTTATCCATAAAGCAATTTTATGTAAGAACAGAGGAAGCATAATGTTTTTGGTGTAAATTATTGGAACCTTGGTATATGCTAGTGAAAAAACAACTAAACCACATTGAAAATCATTATTCAACTACAATCATGTAAGTCATAAACAAAATGATGCGCTATTGGCACATTCGTGGACTAGTCCGTTTAACGTATTTCTTGTATAGGACTGGGTTTCTTTTGTTGCTGACAGCCAAGAGAATGCTTTGGAGAGTCGAAATCTCATATAACCTGAATTTGCTCAAAAAGTGGACTAGGTCCCTTTTGCGAATTCCCGATTCAAATGTTTGTAAAATTACAAGGACTAGCCTTGTAACTGTACTTTCAATACGAAAAAAATTAATTTAAATGTTTATTGTACTCCATAAACTACACTGCACTTATTTATCAAATAACTTTTGAATAAAGGACGTATACAAGAGATTATTTTGAAAAAATAAAGAAAAAAATCTCGGCAGGTGCTTAGCTTTGAACCAACTCTCCCCTAGCTTAGAATCTACGCAGCTTAACCCTAGACCACTGTGACTTAGCTACGTATCTGTCTTTATTTATTTGTATAAATTCAATGTAAATTTCAATAATAATTCTTTCTTTGAGAGCACGCAATTAATATAAATATTCACTTTATTCCAGAAAAAACTTTTCAGATTTTGTGATCTTTGCATAAAGTAATTTCCGGCGAGCTTACGATTTTTGTAGACTACACATATTTTTTTAAGTTCTCTTTTTTTTTTTTTTTTTGCAAACTAAATCCTTTTAACGTTATAAACTAATAGTTTTACAAGGAATATTTTCAACATTTACAAAAAGTTTGTACAACTGCGAAGAAGTGCCTTATCACATTTTACAAAATTATTTACAGTGCAGGAACAGGAGCTCGATATAGGTACAAGGAATTTCTTTGTAGCGGTACCTTTGTACTTTTACAAAGACTAGTCAAATTATAATGAATCTCCTTGTAAATTTTACAAAATTTTTTTAGAGTTCATTAAGTTTTGAGGGAAGTTTCCCCTTGTCCCGTAGGTACCCACTAAGAATGGATTTATCGAAATTCGAAAATTATGGGGGTAAAAAGGGGTGAAATGTGTTTTCAAAGAATCCCTGATATCTTCTTAACCGGGAAAGCTATCATAATTTTTTTGGGCCTAACTTCATAATATTGCCCAAAGAAATGCGCAAGTTATTTGCGAATTTTTCGATTTTAC
Organism: Medauroidea extradentata; assembly: GCA_003012365.1. Classification (NCBI taxonomy): domain Eukaryota; kingdom Metazoa; phylum Arthropoda; class Insecta; order Phasmatodea; family Phasmatidae; genus Medauroidea; species Medauroidea extradentata. The sequence continues at coordinate 60,445 of PNEQ01014844.1, forward strand.
GAAATTCGAAAATTAAGGGGGTGAAAAGCCGTATAATGTGTTTTCATTAATCCGTGATTTCTCCTAAACCATTTCAGATAGTGAAGTGAATTTTTCTTTAAAATGATGGTTAAGTAAATATTTGAAAAGTACTTTTAGAATTTTTTGAAATTCATCCTTGAAAGCTCTTGAAAAAATATAACGTGTTTTTAATTAATCCCACTTATCTCCTAAACCAGTGGAAATATTGAAAAGTTTTTTAAAATAAAGTTTACGTAAATATAAAAAAGTGTTTTCAGGATTTTTTCGAAATTCGTCTTTGAAAGCTGTTAAAAAATAAAATGTGTTTTCAAATAATCATTTGTACAGCTTACACACATTGAGATATCGAGATGATGTTTTGATAAGAATGAAGCTTATGTATAGGCTATAACTACAAATCAGATTCAGGATTTTATGAAATTCGAAAATTAAGGACGTGAAAAGCAGTAAAATATTACAGTCTACCGAAAAAAAAAAAAAAAAAAGAATGATCATGGAGAAATAATTTAACTTTTTGCCAACCTACTCACAACTTAAACCACTTGGGACTGTAGCCTGTACATAGGAAAGAATTATCACGGCCTGCCTTTAAGCATTCGCTCAGGTATTGTATGAAGATGATGTGTGGGAGGGGTGGGGTTACGGGTTCGTATCCCGTGCAAGACTTTGCGATGGGAATTACTACGACATCATACGAGCATATTGCGCGCACTCTTTACACTGAGCTAAGACAATTGATAGTTCGCTGTTATTGAGTAGGCCCTACGCTAGCTGTTAAATGCCTTCATCACACATTTTATCCAGAGTTACTATTTACATTACATAATTGCACGCGGGCAAAGCCGCAGCGGTATAGAGAAACGAAAATGAATTAAAAACAAAGATATTCTGCAATTAAAGTACGCTCAGCGAAGTGGACTGGATAAAACTGTTTGTATTTGTTGTTTCAAATATATCCTATAAACACCATCAATTAATACGTAATTAAAATTATTTAGTTACTCTTTTGTACAGTAGGGACACGCGGGCGAAGCCGCAAAGGGATAGCTAGTATTTTTATGCGTCCAAGCATTTTCAGTACAGTTTACAGCAATATTTTTTGTAAACTTTAAGAAAACTGTTCTTTGGAAACCAGTTTTAAATTTTTTTGCAAAAGTATTATACAAAAGTGTTTTCACTGTCTTCTTTACATGTAGTTTAGTCAAATTTTAATTATTGGTTCGAAGTGTTCCCCGCTACTAGCCTATACACGACATTGTAGATCAGTGAAAAATAGCAAGAAATGTGCAGATATATAACTTGGTTGTTGCCACGGTCTTAATGGACGCGACGGGATTGACTGCAGTCCACGCCGTCCCCTAGTTGACGTCGGACATTCAAGAGCCTACAACTTATTTAGATTGTCCTTGCCAGCGACAGTTTTGGCGGCTGGGACATTGAAGCGTTCGGCCAGGGGCGTAGCCAGCGGGGTGTTTTGGGTGTCCAAACACACCCTGAAATTAAAAAAAAAAAAAAAAAAAAAAAACCTTATGCATCGTTTAAAATATTATAATGTCGGGCAAAATTTTATGTAATTTAAATCCCATATTTTGATTCAAACCCTGCTTAAATAGCACTATTTTGCACCCAAAAAAACCCTGGACCTCTCGTCGTAGTGCGGAGAGCAAGAAAGAAATCCTGGCTACACCCTTGCCAGTAAGGTCGAACCTTGCCCACACTCCACTTGTGTCTTCACCTCTACACGCACAACGCTCAACTAAGATGTCTATCCGTGGCTAAGCGTCGACTTACTGCATCATTATCTTCAGCTTCACATTTATTTCTGAGAATAAAATTAGGCCAATTAAGAGTGAGTGACACGTAGTCACCATCTTGAATTTTTGTATTTTGTGTTACAATTTTTGGATCTTTAAATTAACTACAGAATATAATAACTTAGGCCTATATACTAATAGAATTTTATACACCACAAATCTTTATTTTCCGTTACTGTTATTGCAGATCGAATCGCAGTAAGAAAAGTCTTATTACTTTCTTAACAGCAATTCGATCTGTATAACAACAGTAACGGAAAATAAAGATTTTATGGTGTCTAAAACTCTATCAGTATGTATTCTATCCCGTAGTTAAGTTAAAGTTCCATGAATCTAGCCAGAAGAAAAGTTATGACATAAAACACAAAAATTCATTATGTTTAATATCGCTCACTCTTATTTGCGATTATGGTAGGAATCCTAACGTGTGCTAACGTGCAATACATTCGGCCTGCTAACTGATGCACCACTGTAAGAAATTATTTGTAAGTGTACTACACTAATACTTACAGGAATGTTAGGAACGTAGTTATTGTAAATTTGTTTTCCATACAATAATACGTTATTATAAAACAGTGAAATGTAGGCATATAGGCTTATACTGACGTTACTGGTCTACTAACACTGCTTAATAGCTGCTTTATGTAGGCCTACTGTACATGCTCAAATATGATAAGCGTGTGTATGAGTGAAAAACTGTCCAAATATTTACCAACAAAAAATTCGCTTTCCTGTATACACACTTCAATGTTTTAACTTACTTTGAAATATCATAATTAACTTAGAATTTTTTTTTCTCTCGAAAATTCTTGTTATTGAAATTATAGCTAAAACTTGTCGTTGCACAAGGCCTGTTTCCCTCGCTAATACATCAGGTTACACAACAAATTCAGTTGGTTTTTATATTTTTAATCACATGTTTTCTTATAAAAAAATTTTTTGAATGTAGTTTATGCGGCAGCCAAATGTATTCGAGTACAACTATGCATTTGTCGCGAAATGATGTTTGCACATAGGAAACTCTGATAGCGTATCTTTCCTCAGCAGGGATTTCAATTGGGGACCTGAATTCGAAACCGTGCTAACTCCAAAATTTATGAAATAGCAATAAAAAGTAATATCATTCTCGTGTACATTTATAACTTTCTTGAGTATGTTACTAATTAAATGACAATATTTTTACTCCCATTAGTACCATATTTCAGATAGAAATAAATGCACATGGTAAAGAAACTATCTTTTTTGGCTAATTCTTAAAATTTGGGAGTTAGCACGATGGTTTGGAATTCAGGTCACACATTTTTGGTGAAAAGACTTCTTTAGCAGTTTGTTTGTGTGCCTCGTGTGCACATCTGCAGCTCTGCTTCATGGTCAGTCGTTGCGGCTGTTGGCTGCTTTTAACTGTTTCGTGTCTTTACGCTTACAGCAAATTACGAAAGTGTGGTATCGCAGTAACAGTATTCTGATTTGTACAATTAAATGAGAAACGTCTTTCCACAAAGGCACAAAGGAACGGTGCCAATAATCACTCAGTAGAGTCGAAGCTGTGCATACGCACTGAAACAAACTGCCGCAGATATCTTTACGCCAAGAGTAAATGAGTGAGAGATTTTGATCAGTTCTGAAAATAGATGGAAATAGACATAACAACGAGAAACTGCCTGTGTTTTTTGTTTATTTCCATTTTTTTCATATTGGGAATCTGGTTCTATGTTTGTGTCTAGGTGTAGTGTCGATATGCGACTGAATTCTATCTCTAGAATTCTTTGTTGTCAAATATAATAATTACATGTTTAAAAAAAAACCTTAGCGATTTTTTGGGATCATTTTTTTTCTATTTATTGTGAGGGTTTTATTTTTTTTTCTTGTTCATTTTTGTACTTCGTCATTGAACACAGGTTTGATCAGCAAAACATGAGAAATGGCATATGTCCACAAACCAACAAATTCTAATTGTGAACTCCCATTGCAAAAAGCTTTTAAATATCTCACATTCATTAAATAGGCCTGTAAAACTGCTTGAAAATTTGAGAAATATTGTTTGTAATTATGTAAAGGATTCGGCTGCACACTAAAAAAATTCGTATTGTATACAAGAAAAAGCTTGTCAACAAATGTCGGATCATTTAAGAGTTAAGACATCACAACAAGAAAGGTGCAGTTCATTAGTTCATTAAAGCTGTCTACATTTTCCAGATAAATGTTTGGATTGGCCACACTATTTAAATGAGCGAACTATGTGATGTGAAACAAAATAACCTACGTCTGTCTGTCACTTTTTACAAAATATTTTGTACTTTCACAAAAAAAAAATCTTGGAAACTGGTTGAGAAAAAAAATTGAGACACTTCAAACAATTGTTGTAAACTATAAAACAATTCATTTTGAAAATGTACAATTTGTATTTGAAAATAATTCAAAAATATTTGCAAAAACGCAGACATGCTTTGTATACAGTTAGAAACACTTGCTGTAGAATGTACAACGTTTCTGTAAAATTATTTTTTATTTTTTAGATATAAGTTTCGAAAATATTTGTTCTTTGTAAAAGTACAATTTTTTTTATGCTTTTTAACTTTGCGAATGCTGCTCTATAAAGCTAAATAAGTTAAAACTTGTCATGATGGCGACAGAGTCATTGGCAGAAAAAATCTGTATGTAACTAACAGAACTACGTGGGTTTGAGCCGCGCCGACAGTTGATTTTCTTTCTCTGTTTCATCATTTACGTAGCTGTCATCCTATAGTGTCGTGCTGACCAACTTACTGGTGTTATTGAATATGTATAGGTTTAGAAGTCGTGGAAGAAAATGTAGCGGTATGATATTTCGTGGGTAATTTCTTGTCACAGGATGACCGTCAAAAATGTAGTTATTACACAGTAATTTATCTACCTCGTCTGTACGGCAGCCGGCTGTTTATAGTCACACCTTCAACGAACGCAAGAATATTTCGCAACAAGTTCTAAAAACGTTTTAACACAGTAAATAACGGTTTTTTGTAATAAATTCCCGGGAATTAACATATACAACAATAGTTCTGTATACGTGCATAACATGTATGAAGACTTCTACATAATTTTCTGTAAACTCCAATTCAAATCAATAGTTTGTAATTTTTCTATAAATTATTAGTGAATCAAGTGCAAAACTTTTTCTTAGATATGAGACGACATTTAATTTTAGACCTATTTTAGACCTATTTGCTTGTTGATAAATTCCCCATTGCTTTGGTTCGTATAGATTTTTGCGATAGCATTAACATATGTATTTAAATAGTATGACATTCACTGACGAAAATATACTGTAATGGAAAACACAGTTTTGTTAAAACAGCGAAACAATTTATGTACTTCGCAGAAAAATTCTTTGGAAATTATTTTCCAAAAATATTTTTGTAAATTTCCAATAATATTGTAAGTTTACAGAAATATTGTAAACTTTACACAAAATACTTAACAAACATATTTGTATTTTAACCAAAAAATAACTAGGCTATACGTTTACAAATACATTTTTGAATAATTTATTTTACAACAATTGTTTGAAATTTCACAATTATTTTGACAACCAGTTTCCAAGGATATTTTTGTGTAACAGTAAAAAAAAATTGTAAAAAAAAATATTTTACGAAATGAGATGCCGTCGAAAGTTATTTTGTTTCACATCAAACTCTCTGCTCATAAAATTAAATACAAAATATTTTCATGAGTCCTCATAGGTATTTGGAAAATTTAGACCTTAACTGGCCTGCGATATTCTCGTTGTAGGGCCTACACTGATACATGTTTAGACATAAGTTTACAAGCTAGTTTTATGTAAAAATACGCTTTTCGTGCTATTGGTGTTGTTTCTTTTACAATATAAAATGAAGCAGGAATACACTGTCCTAAAGCATAAACCAAAATTTCTGCTTATTCTCAACAGATTATTATTTCTATAAAAAATATTGTTTTAAGAACAACGTATTATGTATTACCGAAAAAAGTCTCGATTGTTGTCTCTATGTCCGAACAAACAGACAAATATGGTGTTGTTCGTTTACTTGTAAAATCCTTCGAAACCCACGCAGTTTTCAAAGAAATTTTTTGTAAAATTTCCTTAGGCTTTCTTATTTTAATATAGGATTTTATATGCGTGTATGTTACTAGCATTACAGGTAGGCCTATATCCCTGAATTTGTACTTGCACTGGGAGGCCCCTCAAAGCATTTACTTTTAAAGTTTGTATATTTAAGTAAAACTCAATACACAGGATTTTTGGTAAGTTTATAGGTACAAATGAAATGTGTGTGTAAAGGACAGTGAAACAAGCAAATATTGCTAATAAGTACAGTTCCGGAAATCAATGGTTTTCCCAATATGACACATTACATGTTACGACAGGGACGCTATAATACCAGTGTTCCCGTGGATCAAGACGTCAAAATGCTGCACATGTGGACGAAGACTTTACAACAAGTGTTCAAACTGGGCGCCTTTCATGTGAAGGCAGGCTTCAGCACGTCTTCGCATCGATGCCCGTACACGTTCAGCAATTCCAGGTGTGCTCCGAATGCAGTGGTAACCATCCACAATACGTTCTTGTAGTTCGTGGACACTATCAACAGGGCTGGCTCACACCAGAGCTTTTAAAAACAGTGTTGCAACATTGCCATGTTTGCACGTGTCCATACATCGTAACGGGAACTATGTTTATTAGTAGGCCCTATTGTTTGCTTGTTTCGCCGTCTTCGACACATCCCTTTCGTATGTGCCTATAATTACCAAACACTCTGTATTAAAATTTGTGTGTACCTATAGCCTCACTTTATTCCAGCGAAACGCCTAGCAGAGGCTGTGATAAATGTAAAAGTTATACGTTAACATTTCTGATAAACAAGTGATATTGATTTCCTGACTTTCCTGACAGTGAAAATTGTGTCACTAAATAAACTAAAAATGTTGATAAGTTTTAAGAGGAGTTTCGTAACTTTTTCACGAAGTTAATAATATTGTAGGCTCCTAACCGAAGCTGTGTTTTCTTTTAGTATACTACACTTCTTACCACCTGGGATTTTTTTAAGTATCTGCGTAATGCTTATTTTTCCATAACAGAGCATAACGGAGACATGCTAAACATAGGACTGCGTCCTCACAGACCAATTATTGTAATGTGTTTTTTGTTTCGCAGACAGGTGATTTTTTTTTTCGGTATTGGTAGGCGAGACTTCTTTCCTCGGCGTAATTAAAAAAAAAGTGATATAAAAATATAAATGCCTATATCAAAACATTAAATATAAGAAAAGGCTGTCAAAATGGCAACAATTTTGAACGAAAAAAAAAATCTGAAAACGAACACAGCAACTAGAATGGATGTAAATACAGAAAACACGAAGGATCTGGGTTTTTTGTTGATTTTTTTCGTTTAATTAATCGTCCTAGTTATTTTGGACTTTCATTGACTTAAATAACAATAATTCACTCGCAATAGCGGTTAACGTCTACATCAAGCGTAGGCAGTAAATAATGGCAAGTTAGCCTACTCCATTGCAAAAATACCTGACAAATATTTAAGACCATGCCCGGTAGTTTTTTTCACGTTGGTGCAAAAAACTCAAAAAGTTTTCAACCAAATGGGTTGAAAAAAATTGAGAGCGTGTGAAGTCATACTATGCACAATTATATGTAGGCTTTAAAAAAAAAAGAGTCGTTTGCCAGTAAAAAAAAATATTTTGTGCCATTTTGGCTCATTTTCATGCTAAAATATGTGATACTTTGGGTGCAAGAATCTAAAAATCCATTGTGCTCATTGCAACGGAAAAATTCAGATAGAAACTTTGATGTATTAGTGACAAAACAATGTAGCGATTTTGTGATAGAGATATTAGTTCATTTTGGAAAAA
>PNEQ01014846.1:0-68039 GCA_003012365.1 Medauroidea extradentata
GATTTTTGCAACATTTGGTTTCGATGCGTCATGTGCACACCTGCAGCTCTGCTACATCGTCTGTGGTTGGATGATTTTACTCTCACTTGCCTTGGCAAATTATAGACGTACAGACTCACAATAATCTTATTCTGATTGGTGCAGTCAAATGAGAAACGTGTCTGAACATAGACACGCTGCCAATAACCTTGAAGCAGAACTGCCGATGTGCACGTGAGTCACTGAAACAAAGTGGGGCAAAAATCTTTTCGCGACAAAATCGTGGCTCTATTCATTAACAATGACTCACTAGAGAAAGTAATTAACACGCACACGAGTGTTGTACAAAAATTCTCGAAAATTCCGGGTTTCTACTCATTGTAATATTTAGCACCTGTGATTGGTCTGTAATCAGCTACGTCGTGCTAGACGTATACGTACACTCAATCATACATGTTGCAAGAAACTGTAGTGTTTTATAGGCTAAACTGACAGAACAATCTTTTGCTACATGGTGTTTTCTCAACTAATGATATATATACTACAGGTTTGAGGGATCAGTGTTAAAAATTTGCCGCAGGGAACATTTCTTCCGCTTGAGCGCTGGTAACGGTAATAGGTGTAAACTGACCAATCACAGATCTTTCCTGCATTTTGAGTTACATAAAGGCGATAATTTAAAACGCGAAATTGGTTTATTTTCACTTTGTAACTAAGTTAAATGACTCCCGTAATTTCCAAGTCTATTTAAATTTAATTTTACTACGGTTTCGTATTTTTCTAGTCCTTTAGAGATAGCAGCGAAACTAGCGGCAGAGATATTGTCTGTGTAAAACTTTCCCATAAGAAAATAAATTTTCTTTCTGACCGTTAGTAGAATTAATCATTGTCCTACTGATAATTTATGAAATTTACTTGCTCTGTGATATCGAAGATAACAGTTTTTTCGGGGACCTGAAAAATTCGCGTTTTATTCTGAGCACCAGCTAGATTACAAGCCAACATAATTTGTGTAATTTTGACAATCGCCTCTCGTCTTATTTTTACACTTTCTGGATGGCGTTGAAGGAATAAAAAATATAACTTAACGGCGGATTAATCATTTAGTACTGCTGTGTAAGCGAACATTCAATGAACAGCTGATGTCTGCTAGAGTACACTAGCATGCAGGTCAGTGAATACGCAAGTCTGTACGGTCTTTGCCGATTTTATAAACACGTTAGGGCAATTACTTAAACTAAGTAGCAAGAACACATGCTAGATGATTACAGATACTTTGATTAGCGTAAAACAGATTCTTAAAATATGCTTCTGAGCGTAGTTTACCTTGTAATCTCGCTAACATTATTTTGTGAACTACAAATTATTACAGTACAAAAACATTTGCAGTTTTGAAAGACTTAAAAAAAATATAACGGTAATTTAAAAAATAATATGTCTAAGATTGCAAAAATAATTTTTTTTTACCCTTGTATACAAAAAAACGAAAATTTCATGATTTGAATGGCCTGCATGCTAGATTCAAGTTTCCCATTTGTACTGAAGCCCCATATATTCGTTCATCGTCTGCTGCTCCAGTCAGTAGAATTTACCTTACAAATGGTCGGTGTTTGAGTATGCACACGACACTGGATTCTAGCATGCAGGTTATTGAACCCGCGAAATCTGCCTATTCCCTACCCGTATATCAGGCAGCAGAAAGTCTACCGATGTAGGTGTAAGTTTACATGTCAAATGTTCGTGTACTGTTTTTGAAAATGTGGTAAAAAATAAAACTACAATAAATTCATGTAAAATAATCAGCTGTACGCGTAGGCCTACTTTTACACGGTATTGCGTCACATTCAGGTTACTACGGGTGTATAAATATACGTTTTGCATTGTTTTGTTTGTTATCACTTTGGTTAAAGATTTACTTTCGTAACGCAGTGAGTATAACAATTTAGCTGCGTTACTTCTTTTCTTTTATCCATTATTATTGTGCGCTCTTTGTACGCAATCTTCATAATTTTATTATTTTCTATGGTTTTGACTTTTGGACTTATACTAAGACTTACGTATATTTATTTTCCCCCGGGGATTAATTCCTACAAGCCTAATAACGATAGCTCGTCGTCGTAACTATTAGATAACGACCAACTGTTATAATAAAGTCTCATTACCGTTGTTACATTTATGACTACATTGACGAATTGCTTGGCTCTCCTTTGCTTTTGTACAGTTTGAAAAAAAAAATCGTTTTATTTCCCATCACGTCCATTTGTTTTGGCTTTTACAATGGATACACAGTACGTCATTGTATAAGTATGCCAACCAACCGTTTGGTTTGGGACACTTATCAAATAAATCGAAACAAAAATAATCTCTACTAAGACATCGTGTATGTTTACATTAACATTTATAATATGTTTTATATAATATACTTTATATAAAATGGTACAAATATCATTAGTAAAGAAGTAGTTATAATAATTGTGCACATAAGAAAGTCTACAAAGATAAGCTTACTAAATTCTCTGGAAGAAACTGTTGTACCTGTACCAAAGATACTGTAAAAAAATGAAGTTTGCGATCCTAAGTTAAGTTGAAAATCAGTGGTACGTACGCACTGTCACAACAATTAATAAAATATACAAATCACATTAATTCATAAGCCTGGCCTAAGTTGTAAATTCTGTTCTTCGCCTTATCAGTGTAAACAACAAACGTGACTAACGATAGCACTATAAAAAGAGGCATTATTGTTTGAAATGGTGAAATTTTTTTCTAAAATGTCTTGTGCTTCATTTTGAAATATTTCTGGTATACCACCGAACAATTTTTATAAACATAGTACCGCAATATTCAGGTTCTTACTTTCATTTCTCGCTTAAAACGGATGTAATAACAATGTAATTATTTTGCTTCTAGGAAATTATAAAGTTTCATTCATGCTAAGTTACTTATTAATGACTACAAAACTCCAAGGACTATGCTTACCAAGTTTGCAGCCACAAATTGTGAATCAGTGTTAGTAACAATTACCTTTTATATGGGTTAGTTTTTTAAGGTAAATGTCTTAAACAGAATATTGAATATGAAAAGTAAAAATTATGTGCGATTATTGCTATATGAGAAGCTATGCTAAGTTTTAATTTCACTACTCAATGCCTGCAAGGAAATTTTGTAATTGACTTTTTGCAGGTAAATAATGAGTTGAGAGACACAAATGTTGCGTTATTGTTTAGTGACTGGCTAAAATTCATTGGCCTATGCACTACAGATCACATTGACTCAATGACGTTATAGGTAGGGCCACGATTTTGTCACGAAAAGACTTTTGTCTCACTTTGTTTCAGTGTCTCCGTGCACATAGGCAACTGTACTTCAAGGTTATTGGCTGCGTGTCTTTGTTGGGACACGTCTCCCATTTGACTGCACTAATCAGAATAAGATTATTGTGACTCCGCACGTCTGTAATTTGCCAAGGCAAGTGAGAGTAAAATCGTTCAATCACAGGCGATGTACCAGAGCTGCAGATGTGCACATGACGCATTGTAACCAAACGTTGTAAAAATCTTTTCGCCATAAAATCGTGGCTCTAGTTATAGGGTCTGAGCATTCACATATTTGTGTGCCCGCACTCCAGGATAGTGAGCATTTGACACTCGTAACATAGGCTGAAAATATTCTTCAGGCGTGCCACCATACATACTTTCTTCCAACAGTAGTAGTCAGATGAGCATATATTAACTGGGAGTTCATTTGTTGTCAGATAATAATGCTACGTTTTATGGTCTCTAATAATCAGTGAAGTTAAAAGATATCGTTCAACAGAAATACCATTTTAGAATTTTTACGTACACCACTTCTTGTCTGGAAGAGTTATCTATGTGCAGCCCTAACGGTTTTATTCACAACCAGTACATTTTAACTTTAATTCCTTTATTTAAATCCGTTGTTGACAGCTAGCTAATGCTGATATCTTAACGGTAATGTGCATGCTGCATAACGTACTTAGCTACTATAAAAGTCACAAAAAAGGAGATATTAAAATGGTCGCTTCAATGTAATTAAGGTACACGTTTATTAATTTTTACTGATGTAGAGTCAGAAATACTACAAACGAGACATTTTACTATAAACCTGAATCTACAATTTGTAAAAATTACGATCGACAATATTTTGTGTTAATGTGTTAATATGTGTCTACGAGGGTTTTAATGCTAATTGTAAATCACCATACACATTATTTAGAAACCAAAGGAAATAAAAGCGGTCGACTAAATTCATAAAATTTAAATACCGTCGTTTGGCACGTGAAGTACTTTTTGGTCTACCTGAACGATTTTCGCGAGTGCCATTATAAAAATTTTAGACCCTATACACCGAGTATTTTTGCCCGTTCTTAATTTCGCTGTTCGAATTCCCGTAGATTGCTCTGGGAGTTATTTTACCTCTGCAGTTTTTGTTCATCACCAATAAAAAAAGTGTGGTACCAGCAAAAAATTGTGCAAGGCAAAATCCAATATCTATCCCCGTGAATGGAATGGAATACAGACCCTATTTTAAATTGCTTGTTCTGTACGCAACGTTAAATTCGTGTCCAGAGGAACAGAAAAAAAATACATTTCAAAACTTATGGGTCATCTTGTTGAGAGAATTCTCGCGTCGGATTCCATTGTACGTTATCCTCGAAGTGAAAATCTGGGATGTGTTAGCGACTGTACAATGCGATAAGGAAACAGGAATACCCCTAGAAAACCTTTCATATATCGGGAACAGCCACTAAATTCTTACATGCTAAGATACAGACCAGTATTTCCCACCTATCGTTATGATAGTGAAGATAATATGGCGCGTGCTTAACCATAGCCGTCTTTACCAGAAGACTATGTGTGCTCGTCGATGTGGCAACTCTACCAAGAGGAGACGTTGAAATAGCGCTTTGAGCTTTTCAACAGTTATGACTTTTCCTCTTTCGTTTCTCTGTTGTAAATACCAATGAATCAGGAAAATCCATTGTAGTTGAAGGGCTCAATGCACTACTGGAATGACCCTTCTTAACAGGGTCGTTACATCAAATGTTGTGGCTTTCTAATAAAGGCTTCACCATTCCGACGCTGTCACATCGTTTGTAGACTTGCTGCGCAGAAAGGGAGTATATCACCTGCGCTGTGCAAAGCCCATTGCAGCCTGTGTTATCGATGCAGGTTGCTTGATTTGTAGAGTCCCGGAAATTTCACGGGTTTGACGACCTGCTGGCTGACTCTATATTAGGTACAGTGAATAATACTTCTGCCTGTCCTCAGCTACTTTTTTAAGGGATACTACTCCATATACTTACCTATTATACATAGACCCTATAATCGGTCAGCACCGGAGTTCCTGAAAGTTTTCATACATGTTAGTAATTCGTTCATAAATATTAATGCCTCATTTACTTACGGTGGCACCTTATAAAATTTACTTGCGTAATTTTTGGTTCTTTGATGATCTGCAGCCGTAGTTACAGCTTCGCGTCGGAAGGAGCTGACGACGCTTGCCATACGATTGTTTTTTAGAGTTAGATAACACAAATTCTGTTATGAACAATATATTTCACTTAAAGGCATTCGTGTGGGGCAAAATCATAATTCTATAGTTCACCCGGGGCTTTGCTCGCGTGTATTACTCATGGCAGATAATATTTACTTTAATTGGAAAACCTCTTTGTAAACCGGATAGGTAGTTCATTCCTCAAATTTTAGAATAACAAATCTGCTAGTTCAGTTAACTCTGCGTCACGATAAGTACATATAGCTGTCCACGCGAAAATCAGGCTTAAGTTTGATCCTGCCAGTTCACAACGACTTCGCCTGGGCCTCATATGATCATATGTTTTATGTTCACGTTGTGGGGGTAATTACAGACTCTTTAATATAAGATGATAAACGAATGAAATACGTAGTTTACGTGAAAATAAGCCAGATATCTTGCAATCACAACCATTGGTGATGGTGCCCTCAATAACATATTTGTTTTTCAAAACCTTCATTTGAAGATAAGTGGCATTAAGGGTTTTGGCGGGATGATGGTTTGCTGAAATATAGCCGAATTTAGTGCCCTAAACTTTGAGGTTAGTGAGATGGTATATGTAGGCGGATGCTGTGGAGGAACTTCAGCAGATAGTGGATAGCATAATCTATTTTCACTACTTTTGAACTTTATCCAAGTTACACTAATTTCATATTCCTTGCAGTCTTTGTGTGTCAGACTTGCACGTCTGCACAGCATTTAAAGGAATTTGAGCGCAGAACCTCCCGAACCATAGATCGGAGCTACAAACAACTACGCCACGTAACGTCAGAATTATTCATGAAAACTATAAGAAATAAATTTTGCATGTCCTGGGCCCACAGCTTGAACAACAACACGTTTCGTTAGAACTGTACAATTAAACTCCTGTATAATTTTTTTCTCGCTGATCGCAATTGATTTTCGGATCGTCTGCCTTGAAAGTTAAAAACAAATTTTTCTTCTTAATAACTAAGCTAACTCATAAATTAAAAAACTTGCAATACTTTTATAGGTACTTACGTAAGCATTATTCTGACGCGAACAACACCTCAGTATCTCTACTGGTTATGATAAGTATCATCGGCTGATAGAAAAAACAAATGTTATGCGTTTTCACCCCTTTAGGTGTCCCATTTCGAAAAATCTTAATTTTTCTTCTTAAATGTTTGTACAATTATTCAAGTGAAGTGAAAATCACGACGATAGCCCGTTCAGTGAAAGCAAAATCGATCATTCATTAAAAATCACATATCACCCCTGTGCAGTACTGAGAGTTCGAGTTTTGAAAAACCTTAGAAACCATTTTGCGGCCATTTACCTAATCATCATCCTGACACAAAAACCAAATGAATATCTCGATGGGTTCGATATATATTAAATATATGTCTAAAATACATTCCTGAACTTTTAACCTCCTAAGACACTTAACTACGAAAAACCCTTGAATCACATTTTAGACTACTTTACTGGTGTCTCTTGGACGTGAAAAACACAATTGTCCGCTGGGTTTAAGATATATCGACGATTAATTGAAAAAAAAAAAAAAAAACATTTTATTAGTTTTCACCCCTTCACCTCCTTAGGTGGGGAATTTCGAAAATTCCTGAAATAACTTTTCAGATATTTGAGTACGCATCAATATTAAACGAAAATCACGTCGCTATATAACAGATCAATACGGTAGATATATAGCGATTGTTAATCGAAAACACATTTTACCCTTTATTTATCTTTTTGTGGCCGAATTTGGAAAATATATTTAAATGATTATTTGGATATATACATAAGCATCAATCTAAAGCAAAGAGCACATCGATAACTCGATTGGTTCGACATATATAGGGGAATAATCGAAAACACATTTCACGTATTTTCTCCCCCTTAATTACCAAATTTCAAAAAATCTTGGAGTCCTGTCTTAGTCATTTGTATACGTAACCAATTAAAGTAAAAATCACGACGATAGTCATTTGTGTTCCAACTATATAAACGATTCATATAAAACATACTTTCCGAACTTCGAAAAATTAAGAACTACTTTTGGGGGATTCAACCCGCATCTTTTTGAAGTAAAAAGCGACTCGATATTCCTCAGAGTTCGCTAGATATCGATTATTAATCGAAAACACATTTCAGGGTCGAGAAACCCTTATATTGGCCAATATGCCTTTTTATGATTGACCCATTTAAGTAAAAGTCAAGACGATAGGCCGTCGGGTTCAATCTATGTAGTCGAATTTTATTAAACACATTTCTCCCTTTCTTCACCTCCTTTGGGAACGAATTTCTAAAAATCCCTGCTTAGTGCTTGACTACGACCTAAAGGGAACCCACACAAAAAACTGTCACATTTCTAGGTCCAGCGGTTTGGGCTGCAGTTGATATGTTAGTCAGTCAGGTTTATATATATATATATATATATATATATATATATATATATATATATATATATATATATATATATATATATAGGCTGTTTGTTTTGCTGACTTTACTTTGGAGCATACGTCGTCTTACAAAAAAAAAAAAGTAGCTCAGCCTGTTTTCCCATAGTGGCTTTTCAAAGGCAAAATTTGCATGTTTTTCGCTTCATATACCCCTCCGGAAAGCAATAAGCATAAAGAACGAAATATTTTATAGTTAAACTATATTTCTCGTTGTACATCTTGATGCACGTAAAAACCCAGTACAGAAAAATTTTGTTAAAAAAAATTTTTGAATTTTTGAATTTTATGCTAGCTATGTCAATTTTTTAAAAACTCAAAACTATTTTGCAGTGGTTCGTTACATGCTTCAGGCCGTAGCCTATGACGTTTAGTTTTAATGCGAAAGTTATGGGTTTTCGTGGAAGATATGAAGTGAAAATATACAAATCTTGACTTCGAGATTAAGATATTTTTTGTGAGAAAATAATTACTCCCAAGTGTTGTCTGCAGTATTAACACACATACAAACACACACACACACACACACACTATATATATATATATATATATATATATATATATATATATATATATATACAATTATCAATTTTCTTTACTTGAAAACTCTTAACGAAAACTAATGCAGGACTAAAAGGAGAAACAGCGAAGTTTTGTGCGAACTTGAGAATGAAATATGGTACGCGTTGTTTATAAATGAACTACGTGTAGATATCTGCCTGTTGCGCCGTCATAAGCTGAATCAGAAATAAGGGACTTGAATTTTGCCTTGACTCGCTTCCGACCGCAGCCTGTTTTTTGTACGACCTGATCTTACAAGGACTCCACTCCTTGCTAGTTCGGGTCACGTAAACTCAGGCCAGCCTAGTGACCTTTAAGGCCTCAGGTTTCAATCCAGTTTTTTGCTGCGAGCTCTCCATCATTCATCCTAAGTACATTCCTCTAGTGTTTATCTACAGCTATCTCATCACCGGAGAGAGAAAGTTTTATGTTCTGTTCACGTTATGTTCTTCCTTTCTTAACTGGGGACTCACTTTACCGACACATAATTATATTCTTCTAAAAACGTTAACTGGTGTAGATAGTTTACATCTTATTAATTAAGGATATTTAATTGATTCAGTGCAATGAGTCAATTCTTTTGAGCTTAAGAAGAGTCTCTAGTATGACTTTTTATTTAAAGTCAATGATTGCACATAAGTATTCTGTGAACATTGTTTCTTCCCAGAAAAGATAAATCCGCTATTAGTCCATTGAAATGTTACATTTTTTAGGCCTTACCTTGCGTATTTAGAGGACGCAATTTTATTTTTTTGATGTGTAGGGCGGTCACTGTAAAGCTAAAAACAAGTTTGTGGGGTCGCCACCCTTGTCCCACGGCCGCCATCTTGAAAATAGGGGTTGAAATGGTTTTTACGATATATCTCTTAAACTATTAATTTGATAAAAAAATTTGTTAACATTTTCTGTTGCAAATTAAATTCTCTACAAATTTGGTCTTGTAACTTTTTGCCGTAGAACTATAAATAAAAAAGTTATAAGCGAAAATGTTCAGAAATTGGAGAAAAAAAAATTATATTTTTCGATGTAACTTTTTTTTTTTAAACATGTAACGAAAAAATGATGTCAGACCATTTTTGTAGATCGTTTTTTGAGGAACAACTTTTATAAACAACATTTTTTCATTAAGTCAATATCTAAGGTTTTACAGCTCTTAGAAGTGAGTACTATTTTTCAGTATTCTTAGCTATACATATATTATACGTGTGTATTAATAATGTGTCATCAGCGGCATAAGTCGTCCTTAATGATTCTCACTTCTAGGAATCGAACACACAAAAAATGTTCACCGAGGCTCACCTTAAGTTAGCATTTTACATTAATCAGTGACAAACGCAGCATTTACCCATTTCAGGTTTCATAGAAGCCAATATGCAAGTACTATGCAAACATTTGAATCCTGCAAAACATTTTTCAAACATATTAAACAAAAATGTGTCCCGCGTGACTGGACTATTTACCAGTCGCGTCTCTTGCGCTAACATTTTATTTCATTTATTGGTAAGCATGGCATTACTTGAATGGCTGAGTCACACTGTTAAGAATATTTTCTCGTAAAGTGGGCAAGGTCTTTATTGTTGGATTGCTCTTATTTTCGTAAATATACTTTGGAACCCTGAAAACCTTTCCTGACGTAGGTGTATGGAAATTTCTGCACAACAATTGATCAAATAAATATATTTTTGGATTTTCGGGAATGCGTTTCTAAACACCCAGTATTTACGAGCAGAGTTGTCTGTGGCAATATCCTGCGATACATCGACTATTTACCCAGCCCAGTGCTTCTCGAAAGGGTGAATACACACAGACGTTTACCAAACCTCCCTCCCTCAGGCGCTTCCTATCAGCCACCTGTTGATTGGTCTGCCCGGCGTGCACAAATACCCTTCAGCCACACTTGCACGCCATCTGATTAGTATTCACCTGAGTCTGGGTAGAGGGGGTACGGGAGTCAGTGTATGAGGTCACCACACACTCCATCACTTTCCCTCCTTCTTTATCTCTCTTTTCCCTTTCCTTATCTCTTGTCGTCTCCATTTATCTGTAAGTCCACCTTTCTCTAGCCTCCTCTAGCTCTCTCCTATGTAGTAATCATGAAAGTTTGTTACAAAATTTTGTGAGATGATTTTTTGTAAAAAAAAAAATGAGATAAAGTTATGTACCTAGTGCAAGTATTTGGTTGAAAATTTACGCTGCAAACGAACAAAAGGAACGAAAAATATATAATGACATTCCGAATGCGTTCTAATAATAATAATAATAATAATAATAATAATAATAATAACTACGCTTGTAAAAATTTTTTCCTTTACCGTTCATCTTCATTAAATAATGCGGTTCCTTCATTCTATTGTGTTTCGCTGTAGCCTACCTGCAAGGCTTCGTATTTCAGCGTCCAATTTCTCGAAAACTGTTTGCTAGAAGGCGTTACGACAAAGCGACTAATTTCGTTCATGGGTGCTTCTTGCTACATACCATACCATTTAATAGGCAAAAAAAAAAAAAAAAAAAAAAAAACTATGGTAAAAATTGTATTACCAAAAAACGAGTTAACGAACGTCATTATCTGCTGAAGGTGTACGGTATTTGAAGCAATATTTTTACAGATTGCAAAGCTTATTATTATTAAACCTCACATGCAATTCGTTATTTATTTCTCTCTCCAAGTTTTTGGTAAATATAACAAAAAGTTGTTGTTCAATATCGATTTTCAATCCCAACTTTTTCCCTAAAGATTTGCGTCTGCCCTAAAAAGTTTAACTTACATAACTTTAACTAATTTTTTACAAAGAATGATTGCCAAAATGTGTAAAATGCTTTTGCGAACATCCGTTATAAAATTACTTTGTTCATATTTTGCGGAATACAAGTCAGTATGAACTTTACGGAAAGAAACTTTTTGTATTAGTTTTGGATTTTCGAAATGACCAGCGTGTCAAACAAATTAAAGGTCTTTCGTTCGTCAGAAAACAAGTATAATTATAAGAACATATTTGCTAAATAAGACAGTTAAATATCTTGTGACGGTAATAGAATACTTGGCAAAGTACGTACATTTCAAATACCTTCACAATCACTTTAGACAAGCTGGCATTTAAGGAAATATTTTTATACTTTGTCTTCTGAATAAAGGCGTGTTTTCAGCGGAAGCAAAGAGACCAGGATTTTCAGATAATTATTCATCTTTGTGATGCTTTAAGCAGACTGTTTGACAGGAAAACGTCGAATCTGAATTGACATGTCGACACTTTAATGGATTTATCGTGAGACACGCCCAAAACTGCGAGGAGCTATTCTTGCTGATTGATGACGGAAAGAAAGCTTCTATTCAACGTTATCGTAGATGTAGACGTACTGGAGGTGGGGAAGGGCGGAGTAATAGGGTGGAATTGTAGAAGCTGCGAGTTCTTCCTCATTTCGGAGGTATTCTCGCGGGACTAGAGAGAACTCGGAGCACGAAATGTTAGGCAACTTCGTTTGCGATGGAAGTTTCTTGGCTAGAGGGAGCAGGCAACTCGTACCATGCGTCGTACACACAGAGAGAGTTGGTAATTTAACACTGTTAACCATCCGATAACAAGCAATACCCTGAACGAGCACAAAATGAATGTAACTACTAAGGCGAACACTTTGTAGCATGGCTAATTTTAACTGTAGAAATGTGCGAAAGACGAGAATATTTTAATAGAGTTATTTTTAGAGACACTGGCAAATCGCGGGAAAAGTTGATTGTTTGCTAGACTCCAACATGCTGTGTATAACTCTGAAGGTTTTACTCCTATATTGGCTATCGTTTATATGAAGCACTGGGTCCCTCTTCAACAGACCCAATTAGAACTGTACAGTTTTAACACAGAACGTACGTGATTTACCAGAAAACTATTCACACGTGTCACGATTGAGATACTACAGTTTATTGCAGGCTATGTTAAATATTCTCGTGATTTTATAGTGCCACTAGTTATTTCGTATTAGTTTGTTAGTAGTAACAAGAAATTACGACATGGCAACATCACAACAATTAAGAATATATTGTATTGTACAAATTGAAAGAAAGTAATTTTGCGCAAACTTTGCTGTTGCTGTCGATTTAAGTAGTATAACATTGCATTGATATTATAATTATAAATTTTTATCCAGTGCGGTACATGTTCTACGTTCTTTCGGTTTCAAAGACTCGGGCATGTGTTTGTTTTCGTGTCTTTCTGAGAACCTAAGTTAATGCATCCTCGTAGCACCTCATTCTATTACAATCTATGAAACACGAATATAACATTCTTTAATACAGTAGGCGTACATTTTCAAGAGATAGCCTAATTGATAAAAAATCATTATAGAAATATGTCTTTCAAATTACACCACACGAAGTAAATTCAAAGAGTACATTTGACATCATAAATTCGGAAAAAGGTGAACCCCGTGTAACGTTTGTTTGCTTTATTTAATAGGCTTGTGTTCAGTTGCATTTATCTTTCATTGCTTAGTGTACTGAAACATTTTGCAGCCAGATAATAAACGAATCATATTCACGGGGAAGAGTTTGCAAACGGTTTCTTAGTTGGTAAGTGATGAGACGGTCGTTGAATAAAAAGCTATACTTTCATATTAATGCATAAATCAAAATAAAACTAGCTTGTTAAGGTTAGGCACATGTTGTTTATTTCCCATTGGTACAAATTAAAAATTAATTAATTCACACAACAATGGAAGAGACAAAATTATTACTAAGGTAAAAAAGAGCGGAATTAAAAACATACGTAATTTAGTGTGATGGTAACAAGTAAGAAGATAATGTAGTTTTCCGAGATTTCAAAAGATAATTTAATACTGAGAATTCAAAAATAGTATTACAAATATTGGAATAAGAAAACACAACACATGTTTATTAGATGTCTTTTAGCCAATTGACAAACAGTTCATTTGAAGCAGTACATAATTATTCAACAACTATATTTCTACCAGAAAGTGCAATGTGAGTACATAATTTATGCTAGAAATATCTACCAGCCTGGAAACATGTGTCGTACTCAGTATAAGTCTTAGTTGTATTGGGAAAATTTATGTAAATTAAACTGGACAGGTCCTTAAAAGTAATTCTTTTTAAATTATCTCCGGCTGATTCAATAACAAGAAAAGTCTTAATCACCAGGGTCTTTTACACAGGTGGCAAACATATCAATGTATAAATTGTCAAAGGAACTGAGACAGCTAATAGTTCAAGTAGGACTTCGTTTAAACTTCGTGCCTATAGCTAGATTCTAAAACGGGCTGATTTTCTCAGCTCACTGCATATTACGCATGGTATTGTAGTATGTTACCAATCTAGCAATTTTCTTTGGAGCAAATTCGAATGGACCTCGAACTCAGCTAGGCTGAAGAAGAAAGTTAGGCTGAAGAAGAAGGGAATTACCCTTATTCCCGCCTGGTTGAACCGCGAACCTGGACTCGTACGGCGACCATAAAATCAACCGATGACCCTCTCAGCGACGGAATTACTCCGTCCGGAATTCAGGAAAACTTCCAGGAAGACAGCACCTAACTTCTTCCGCACGAGCACAAAGACACCCCTTCTTCCTTCACTAAGCCAGACTTGATGAAGTTACAAAAAAACTTATAGTATTTCCTGAAAAAGCTCTTGTTACAGGTTAGGCGACCCTCTTCTAATAGGATTTAGTCACGTCAAAACCTTCATCGGTGAACTTTTCGACGATCTACGTCGGGACTTCAATAGTCGTAGGCACTACTTCCTCGAAATCTTATAATATTCTTTATTTTAGTTAATTGTCATTCCCTGTTATTTTCCCTCTTGGTCGCTAAAGCTTTCTTAAATAAAACCAGTTTGATGCTAGGCGTTTGTAAGAAAAAATCCCAATTGCAGTTTAACTTATATTTTAGGTAATATAATATCATATTTTAAATAGTGTTGTCTGTAACCCACTGCTTTGTTGCCTTAATTAAATTATTCTAATTTCGTTAACTGGTCCACAACATTTAACACGAAACTTTCAAAAGACAATAAAATGAAACACTCAGTTACATTTCAATATACGTTAGTTGGTCGGGTATCGAAGCCAAGAATGATAACATTTTAAAAGACATTTACACAGCACAGTACGTACAAAACTGTAACATCGATTGCGTGATATCTCATAGCCAAATATATAAGCTGGAGAGGAATGAACATTTCGTCTTTGGAGTGTACTATTGCGGCCATCCTCCCAGCGCCACACAGTTCGTTACGGCAATAAAATGATAAAAGGAGAGTGGGAGAGAGAGAGAGAGAGAGAGAGAGAGAGAGAGAGAGAGAATTGTATTCCACAGATAAATGTTACGTTTCAGCCGCATGAAACTAAATATGTCATTAGACTGTTTGCGTTTGCGTTTCATAGTATATGGCAAGCCTGCCTCGAATTTTCGAGTATGTGGCTCCCTTATATGGAATGGCTAGAATTCAGTGATTTCGGGTTTTTGTTTACGCAAGCTTTAATAATCCTCATATTGCATTGTTACATTCGTTACTCGAAAAGGAAATTATTATTATTATTTTTGAAGAAATATTATTATTACACATGCCTTATTTCCGCGGAAAGATGTTTGCAATAACTCGCTTTAGTGCCTTGCGTGCAAATTTGCAGAAAATTTCTTGGTCAGTGTTCTAAGCTCTCGCTCATTTTGGGATTTTCTACCAGCAGATCCCAGACAAGTGTTGTGTCAGTTAATCATATTATCATTGGAAAATTCAACATGTGAGACGTATCTGCACAAAGTTACTCAGCCAATCACACTGAAGGAGATCTGTAGATGTGGGCGTACAGCACTGAAACAAGCTGGCGCAGAAATCTTTGAGCAAAAAACCGCGTGTCTCTAACCATAAGTTTAATGTAACCCACAGCTTTCTCGTGGGTTGGTTACACTACGTTCAGTTTCCCTCGACTGCACGAATGTATAATTGGTTCTTGCTGCATGTCACGAGACTATAAAGTCTTGCGAAACGACAATAATATCATTGAACAGTTTGCTGTCTCGAACTGGACGACGTGTAGCCTATATAACGTTCGCTGCATTAAAACTTGAAATATTAATCTCGAAAAAATGCGTCGATATCCTCCTCCGAATGGGTATGACTGATTTGATACTTAAAAAAAAAGTTAATTAGAGTTGGCATGCGGCCTTACTTTCTTTATTATCATTTCTTGTGTTGGACTTCAGACTTACATTGAAAGAGAGATATTTATCCTAGAAGCCAACTCTTAAGTAAAGTAATAAAAAAACTCACTTTGGAGCAGGAAATAAGGCAAAACGGATTAATGGCCAAGTGGACATTCAGTTTGGATTGTTTAATTTTCCGCTTTCTGGTAGTTAGATTTAATCGACTTAATTTTATGGCGATCATTATATAAAATTACTTTAAACAGTTTGCAAACTTATGAAAGTGCCTCTTTTATTAGCTACGGAGCCCAATTAATCTTATTCGAACAAAAAACTAGATTAAACTAAAATACGTAACCCTTTGGGGAACCACTGAGCGTAACCAATGTGTCTCTAGATGTTGGTTAATAAAATAATATTTTTACAGGGTGCTAAGTGCTTAGAATCAAGCCGTGTAGTATTTATTTGTTACGCTAATTGTAAGAAATTTCTTGAATAATTATGGGAATAATACAAATATGTGAGTACAAAATATTGTGAAAACAGCCGAGACTTGCGAATACAGAGAGGACGAATCTATACCGCAGGCCTACAAACTAGAAGAGTTATGCTGTCCCTAGTATCCGTTCCCTGAGCGAGTGAACCATTCATTTGTCGAGATTGTTTACCAAGCCGGGAGTCGTCGTAGTAGGACAGTACGACTACAGCAGTGGTCTGCGGGTTGTTGCCAGAGAGGATGCAGGTTCTCAGAACTGTACACTCCTGAAGAACGCGCAGTACACCAACGGCAATGAAAGATATACTAGCTACTGCACATTTCGTTACCACTTAAAAATAAGTTTAACTCTTCAGACCACCGTTAGAGACACAAGAAAATCGCGAAAAAACTAAGCCAACATAGTCTCTTAATCCTACAATTGTTGGAATGAAGCAATTTGTGAGATATGTGAACAGTTTTGCGACAAATCACACACGCTCTGTGTAATGTTACCATTCTAACTATACCTGTTGAAGAGCGAAACAGAGCTTTAAATAAACTTTAGTCCATATCGATACAATTCATTCAGTGCTATACACATCACGTTAGAGCCTAGCAAACTGTCAACTTTTCCTGCGATTTTTCAGTGTGTTTAATAATCGTGTCTGCAGTTTTATCATCAACTAATACACAACCCTCTACAGTTTTGACCAGTTACAGCCCTACCTGACACAACCCACCAGCCACAATTGAGTAAGAGTATAAACTATTACAAACTAAAATTTTGGACGTACGCCATTGCAGCAAATGTCGTGACACATGAAACCATAGAATACACACAAACAAACAGACAAGTAAACCAACTAAAGCACTTTGTTTGCAATTAGAAAACAAAAGTAAATACATTTAATTCCACAAGGAATTCAGTCAATGATGACGGTCTACGAAGGTAAGAAGTCTTGACACTTAGGAATAAAATGTGACTCCCTTTTTGACGCCGAGCGCTAGAAGTAATTTAGTGGAAGATCTGTCTTGTTTTGTATTTAGCTTAGTTTAAAATGTGAGGTGGCTATCGGAATTGTGTGTATTATATAAAAGAAATAAATTGAAATGTGACTTTATTTTGGAATACATTTTTTAAACCATAAAATCTAGCGTTTCAATCTTTTACACGTAGACACACATTGCAACGATTTAAAATTTTTTAGAGCAGGAAATTATAGAGTTTGTTCGAATATGTTTGCTAAAACAAAATTCACAATTTTTTTTTTCAAACACACATATACTATATCAGCTTATCATATTTACATAATTTTATACGATCTTTGAAAGAACTGTGCAATGGGAGTGCATGAGTGGATTTATTTGCTTGGACATACTCCATTGCGAAATAAATGACTGTCAAAAGAAAACTTTTCTTTTGACAGTCATTAATTTTGCAATGGAGTATGTCCAAGCAAATAAATCCAGTCATAATTTTATACAAATAACTGTAAAAATTGTAACACCGCCAGATGTAATCAAGGCAAAACTTCCACTAAATTACTACTAGCGCTCGGCGACAAAAAGGCAGTCAATTTCTCTTGCTGGAGAGCATACGCAGTGTCAAGACCTGTTCCTCTTAGACCGTGGTCAGTGATTTACAAGGAAATAACACAAACGAGCTAGTTTTCCCGCGACAAGTACAAGACCACCACATCACATATTGACTTCTCTCACGTATGATACATAATATACATGTTATTCTTCCGGATCTACTTACAAGAAGGGCTCAAATTAACGGGCAGTGAATTCTAGCAATGTTGTGATACCGATAATAATAAATGATCACCAATACCCCCACAGTAAAATTACTATCGTTGTCGCAATAAAATATGTGTTTAGATATGAGCAATCACAAAGTTACTTCGCCGCAAAGAAAATTTTTGTTTAAAAGTTACAAATATAGTATGAATAATTGTGCTCTTGTTGAGATTATTTATTTGAAATCTTTGTGGTGAAGATAGTTACGGTATTTTTATTACAAGATTTCTGTCAAAAATATTTCTTTACTGCAAAAAAAACTTATTCTATTTTCACAGAAAACCTTTTTAAGACAATATGTTTAACGAAACATAAATTTTTCACATTTGATTTGCTGAAAGGCAGGATTTATTTACTGCAAGCTAAATACCTATGAGGCAGAGTTATTTTCTAGTGGTTCATATTAGAACAAAATTTTTGTGGCAAAGAAAATGTTTTTACTGTGCGTAAGTCGAAGACCCGACGCAGCAACAATCCCCGGCAGCAGTTTATCCTCTTAACTCCACATATTTCTTGTAAATCAAGTCTTTCATGTGGTCGCACAGGAAGTTGTCTAGTAGTGCGAAGTCCAGCGAACGTGCAGGCCAAGCAATTGGGTCGCCTCGACCTACTCACTGTTGCCCAAACCGTTTCTCGGAATGACCTCTAAATACGAGAGAAAAATGAGATGTTGCGCCACCGTGCTGAGACCTCACGTTTTGACCCACACGTAGAAAAAATCTTCCATGAACCCAGGCAATTGGTGTTTAAGTAAAGTCATGTATACGCGGCACACATGAGGGCATTTGGAAAACGGCATGTCTAAGTAATAAGCCAACATAGAAACCCTGCACTGCAAGAAATGTTTAAGGTAAATTTATTCTACATGTCATACACGATAATTACCTTTACATGTAAAGGAAAATTGACAAAACTGGTGATGTAATTTTTCTTTACATACTGGTGCACACTCTATGGCAATTTTACATCACGCGCGAGCGATATTCCTGAGTTGTTTGTGTGGCGAATTTCTACACGTCCAACACCACTCCCACAAAAAAAAATTAAATTAAAAGAAACATCAAAGAAACAGCCTTCACTATTAGCAATAACGTTATTTTCATTTTCTCTTTAGTTTTCTTTGACAAACATACACAGCGCAGTGGAGTTCGCTAAAAACTAAACCCAGTTGTACCCGTCTTTGTTTCAACTACAAGCTTTTGTATGCTACCTAGTCAGTATAACAACATAAGAAGCCCCTGGCTAAAATAAAACTGTAAGAAATATTTTTTCCCTGTCACGAAACGGTGACATACATAGTTTTAGGATTTTTCTAGCCATAAGGAAAATTTTGCGAATATGGCGCCCAGTTTTTACAGGACTAAAAACGGAATCAGCTTAATATTATACTGAACTACTTCAAGCTAGAGAATTTTAAGTATGATTATTTTAGGGAATTAATTTTAGACGGTGTTGTTAGGTGACATAAGAATAGTTTACTTAGAGTTCCAGCTTGAAAGAGCGAAGAGAGAAAATTGATATTGTTCGTACAAAAGTGTAACTGTCCTGGCGTTCAAAGAACGTTTAACCTATTTCAAACTGTAATTGTACGGCGTCTCTTTGAGGCAACGAGTAATTACGCTGCAAAACGATCAGCGTTTTTTTAAGTACACAATTTTTTCCACGATGGAAAAACTGATTGTCGTTAATTGCAAACCAACCGAGGACTATTATTTACAGCTGGTGCAAAACCCAAAAAAAGTTAAAGGTTTAGTGATGTTCAACAGTAAACTATGTTTACGAGAAATTGATGGTGTAAAACTTTCAAAACTTTATGTCAGGTTTCTAAATGCTGAATATTTCTTGCCACCCATGTAAACTAATTGAACTTTTTGTATACACTTTTCTTCATATTGAATACTATATGTACACAATATTTATGTAAGATATTCATAAAAAGTTATTTCATGAATGCATGCATGCGTCAGTCAAGTGAAGGAAGCTAATGAAACTGTTTCAGTTTCCAACATTTTAATTATTACATTTTTAAAAACATGTTCATAAGTAGAAGCTACCTCCCTTAGTTATTTACGAACATAACAGCTGTGGAAAAGTTAAACAGATATTTTGCCGAATTGATAATTATTCGAACCGTTGATCTCGACAGGCACTCTTGCAGCAAGCCGCAGGAAATGTGCAACTTCTTAAACCCTCAGTTTTTCTAAATGACTCTACCAATCTGTATGTGTTCTTCAGAATCTGTTTACGCACCGTACGAGAAGATAACAGCAAAACACACGCATTGTTGCGCCCATAGCACTGTAGCCGAAGAAATCGTGCAGTATTTTCTGTCATGGTCTCTTTGCGTAGGCTGAGAAGCAATTGCTTCCAGTAATTGTCGGCAACTGTTGTGCTCGTTTTTATTATTATTTATGTATATATTTTTTGTTTAAGATTGGCTGTCCTGTCATTTATTCACTACATTTGTACATTCCTGGGATTGAAAAAAAAATCGTTGCAATAGTGAAGGGTTGTAAGTGAGGAAGCATGGTTTTACCCCTCGTATTTCACCAAGGCGATCCGTGTATAAGATTACTGGTGAGGTCGTGAGAAACGTGGTGGGACGTTGACGCTAGCCGGCGTGTTTTCTCGGGATACTCCCATTTCACCAGCCTCCATACTCACTCACATATCACGATCTTCTCCATAACTCAGAGTATGTATATTGAGATCTGACCAAAACATCTGTATTCCTTTCCTTTTAACGTCTCGTCGAAAGTAACAAGGTAAAACTGATGTAACGCCTGGACGACTAAATCAATCTAAGTTGATCATAAGCTGAAATTGCTTAATACTTAGACAATGCTTAGAAAATTTTGGGACTAGCCATAGATTAATACCAATTGTTGTAGAAAGAGCACCTACTAATATTTTCATTGAATGAATGTTAAAACCAGTGGCTCGGACAGGCATGTAGTGGTAAGGAATCGGTAATGTCGTATTGTGAGAATTCAAAGCATTCGTCTGGTATTGGTTTAGGGAAAAGCCTGGGTAACTGAGAGGAACTGGGCCCCAAACCGGGTAACTTCGTATGCGGGTCCGGTGTTTAATACTGCGCTGGCTGACTCGGTCGATGGCACATTGTTTACTGGAATAATAATTCGCTTGAATAATTCTGTTTGATGTGCGTTTGACTTTGTGGAAACAAACACGAAGTTGCGGAAAGAGACCTTTAAAAACTGTACCGTACAGTGCTCAAAATTTACAGACTTTCAGTAGGGAAATATTGGAATTTTATATTTGTCTGAAATAGAGTTAGTTTTGTAAACGTTAATTCGGGGAACACTTTCTTCTTAAAATAAAAATAAATCAGCTCAACCTGTTTTTAAATAATGATATTTGAAAGCCAAATTCGCATGTTTTTACTTCTTATCCGTTGCGAAAACAAATAAACACAACGAAGAAAATAATGAACATCGAAACTATAAGTCACGGACTACGACTTAAAATAAATATGAACCCATCACGAAACCTTTATAGATTTAAAATTTTACTAAAATTATAAAATAATTAAAGGCTAGAAGAATTGTTTAAAAATACAGTAACACTTTGTAATGGGTCATATGTACTTCAAGCCGTATCCCGTGACATGAAGTTTCAATGTGAGTTATTTAATTTAGTTTTGTACATTGATTTTCGCAATGTATAAGAAGTAAAATCATGGAAATTTTGACTTTGAAATTCCGTTATGGAAAAAAATGGTTGAGCTAGTATTTATTTTTGTGAAGTAATATATACTCGCATGAAACGTCTGCAAAAATTAACACTATTTTACTAAAATGAATTTTTTTTCTCACGGGAATGTCTTTAAGATCAGTATCTCTACTCCCTACACGTAGTATCGCGTCAAAAGCGAGATCATTAGAGAGTGAACCAGTCGCTCGGACAGGCAGCAAAATGAAGGTGAATCGGTCATGGTCCATATAGAGTAAGAAATACCCGCATACACCTGGAGTTATTAAAACAAATCTCGAAAACCCAAAATCTGGATAACCGAACTTGATATCAAATTTGGGTCCTCTGCACCAGTCAGCTCGGTCGATGGTGAACTGTTTACTGGAACGTTGATAATTGGCTTTATTTATTCTGGTCTGTGCAGCGGTTTTCGTGGTAACCAACGCACTGTTGCGGGAAGAGACATTTAATAATTGTATTGCATAGTGCTTATATTTAAAGGAGTACAGGTATACCTACACTGTTGCATAAACAGTGAGTGAGATATTTTGCTCAGCGCTTATCATCGAGGTCTTCAGCGCCGGTGAAGGGTGACATTGGGTAAGGATGGAGCAGCGGCGGAATGACGGAGCGGGGGGAAACTGGAGATCCCCGAGAAAACCCGCCGACCAGCGGCATCGTCCGACACGATTTCCACATGCGAAAATCCGGGGACCGACCCCGCCGGGAATCGAGCCCGGATCGCCTTGGTGGGAGGCAAATGGTCTGACAATTCGGCCACCGCGGTCCCTCGCTTAAGCAGTGTTTACGGCATCATTAACACTGAGTGGCTAGCTAAGCCCGTTGCTTTGAGCGGAGCATGTAGAGAGCTATGCTAGACGCGTCAATTATCTAAAAGGAACTAATCAACTACACCCTGCTGTATGGCTGATTGATATCGACCTGCGAGCGCATGCATATACAAAGCCTCTCTGGCTGTCGCTGAAATTGCACAGTGGTCATAAACACACTGGTGAATAAACACTAGGTAACACACGGTATGGTAGGTCCACGTCTCGTCTACAGCTATGTCATTAGAGACCGGGACAAACAACCTGACATAATAAAAGGTGCTGGGAGAGTGATTGGCCATGGCCGTTGTTTAAGTAATCATACAAGAATTTTCCTGGAGCGATTGCGAGAAACCATAGAAAAACCGACACTAGGACGGCATGAAACTAGAATCCAACCCTATCCCTTCCGAATGCGAGTCCAATGAGTTACTTTGCACCACGTCACTTGAGAATACGCTAAATACTATGTAAATTTTCTTTTACGATAATTGTTAATGAAATATTAACATAATTTTCGTATTTTGGGAAATACACAGATAACAACAAAACAAAAATGTCCCCTTAAATATTGTACTATATTGATATTTACGTCAATAAAGGGATACATTTAATTCTCACAAAAACGTGAGTTGTGACAAAAATAATTTACTTAAATATGTCTATGTTATTCACCGCAACATTTGTCACAAGAATGATGTGGCTAAAAGTTTTATGTTAATAAAGCTTTTACATCAGTATTGGCAAAAAAAGATGAACTATGTATATGTCTCAACACATGCATATTATTTTTAACCTGGCGCAAACCTACAATTTATGATTTAAGAGATCTGCACCAAAATATTTATTTTTACTGGAAATTTTTGTAGAATAAAACCCTATTTGTTTGTTGCGAGCTGATAATATATTTGCATTGGGCAAAAAAACACTTGTTACTGTACCTAATTTATTATTTTTGAATCTTTAGGCGAAAATCGGGGATCCTTAGTGATGTAGTTCTCGCTAAGTGTGGCAGGTTTTATGGTCCGCAGGCCAGCACTCCCTCCATCCACCCGCACTGCTACCTTACTTGCAAACATAATGCAGCACACAGCATAACTTTGCTTCTTTTATTCGCCTTACGTCTTCATATTTTATTTAATTTTTATTACTGGTATAGGACGTTAAGCGTGGCAGTCTTAACATGTAGGCATGCTTCAAACGCGGAAAGTTACATTATCTATACATGCCCCTTAAGGTGCTTTCTACCCAAGAGTCCTAGCGTGAGCAGGAATAGGGAATTATAGGTGAAATTATTCAAGGTGGGTCTACTTACATGTCGAAAATACATAAATGTCGCCATTGACTATTTTTATCATATCTTTGTGGCCCACAATGTTATGAGTATGAACCCCTATTTTTCGCGAAAAGAATTTTGCCCCATTTTGTTTCAGTGCCTTACGTACACATATGCAATTCTACTTCATGGTCATTGGCAGCGTGTCTATGTGAAGAGCAGCGTGTCTATGTGAAGAGCAGTATCTCATTTTACAAGAGCCAATTACAATATAGTTCCTGCAAATACACACGTCTGTGATTTGCCGATAGAATCCCAAGGCTCGCGGGAGTTAAAATATACGAAGCAGAACTGCAGATGCACACGTAAGGCACCGAAACTAAGCGAGATAAAATTATTTACGCGAAAAACAGGGGTCATTATTTATTTATGAGATCTTTTGGACTGTGTTTACAATTTAGTGTCAACGATAAATAAGTCAGTTTTTAACGCCTAGTTAAAATTCAATAAAATAATCCGAAAGCAAAATGTATGTTCTACATTATTATTCGAATAGCTAGGAAATGTAAAATTTTGCGAATTCAACACCATACATATTAGAATCCAAGCTCCTGTGTGTAATTAAGCCCAGACCATTTGTTCACTACCTACTAGACATTTAAACAGCAGATAGCAAGGGCTTGGGTATACAGTATATGCGTAGGACAGCGCATTGTAGCATGTTGGCAATTGAACTCGGGAAATTTTCTTTTTCTTACCAATATCAATATTTCCTCTTCCTAGTGCAGTAAAATGGTTTCCGTCCGGAAGCAATATCTTGAAAGGTAACAGAACCCCGGGGTTAAATGAAGCGAATATATCAACGGTAAAATATCGCCACATGTTCTGTGAAAAAAAAAAAAAAAAACATTATTTATCAAGGGAAAACTTCTTACTTGCGGTGTAGGGACAAGCGAAAGTCTTCGTAAAAAGAGCAAGGCTAAATCTGCCTGTTCTCTGGGCGTGCCACAGACAGTGACAAATGAACGTGATCACGTCTTTGACGAAGGTTAAGGGAGGATGGGCGGATGGGCTAATGATGGTTTCCCGTGTCTCTCTTCTGAGATGCTGCGCTGGAGCAATGCGTAAAAAAGAAACGACAATAATAGAGGAACGTGTTTCGTGTCCCCGAGAATGTCAGCATTTCGTGGTGGAACACAAGAAAAGAAACACATTGCTCTTTCAAATAAATTGAGAGTTTACACTCAGTTTTTTTGCTTGAAAATTTTTTTCGAAGGATTTTAATCTCGAATATTATGTTGTTCAACATGAAAAGAAAAATGTGTTTACTACCACACCAAATAAATAACTTCCTGTTATATTTATTTGGGAAGCCAACATAACATAAGTACGTAATCTTATACAAATACTGTTTTTTTTTTTTACTCAATGGCGTCATGGTTGAACATAACCTGATACGCAGTTGCTTGTCAATACCTTACGTGCACATCTGCAGTTCACTTTCATGGTTGATGGCAGTGTTTATTCGTGCAGGGATGTTTCTGAACTTACTAAACCAACCAGAATATTGTTACTGCGACACAGTACGCCTGTGATTTGCTTATAGAACAACAAAACGCTGAGGGTTAAAACAGTTCAATACTAACAATGAAACTAAGTGTAATTGCAGATGTCCACGTAATCCATAGTTAGGGACCTGAAAAATTCGAGTTTTCCTTTACATACATGCAAGAATTCCAGTGACTATAAGTTCGTGTCGCTTTCGCAATTGGCCGTTGACTTATTTGACATCCACTGGAAGTCTCTGAGTCAATAATACAAAAATACTACCTTAACGTGCCCCATACCACTATATCAGCCAGCAGCTAATGAACAGCTGTTGTCTGTTTGAATACACAGATATTCTTGGAGGCTCGCTTACAGGTCAGTGAACCCACGAATTGTTCCGATCTCTATCCATACTAAAGAGTTTTGTTAAATTATTCTGCGAATATTTCCGTTCTTAATAGATAGCATCTCGTTATATTTTATAAGTTGAAAGGTTTTATTTTATTTCTCTAAATTGGACCGATTTTACTATAAGTTTGCAATACATATATTGAAATTTGTTTATATTCTATGTACCATTACGACATAACTAATAGGTCAAAATTAACTCCACTGAATGAAAATGTGACAAAAAAAAAACACCAAATAAACAGAATCGCACAAATATTTAGGAATAGATGAGAGAGTAAACTCAGTCACTCTCGTAAACAAAATGGTTTCGCTGGCAACATGGCGGGAACACCTACCGCCAATCAGGGTAACGCGGCTGCTCTGCTAGACGGCAGCCAGGCCAATAGGAAACCTGCCGTAACACGTACGAGCCAAACAAACACGGGGTGGTGTATCAACAGCCTCGGGCAACCAATAAGCTGCGTAGTTCGCCCTATAGAATGAGCTACCGCGTCATTTCATGCCTGTATTACCATTGAGTCCGTGGCAGAATTTGGCATAAATTAAACCTCATGTACAGTTCCTGTAGAGTACTTTTATGTGATTGCTGACTTAACAATGCCCTAGATGAAAGTTACAATTCGGGAGGAGAGCAGATGTAACGAGTTGTTGGAAATGTAAGGTTGTCACGTTCGTGCTGTCTCAAAACCCGACGATAAAAGGTAAGGTAAGCTGGCTGAATGCATCGTCAACAGTGAGGACATTAGAGACGGTACACATGTTTATATGTATGCATAGGTACATGAAATATGCGTGTATACATAAGGGATGAAATTTAATTCATAACACATATTTGGTGCTAACAAGCAAAACAAAATCTCTGTAATTTATCATAGAGTGATAGTGAAGTGCACATATAATTGAACGTTGAATGCTGGTTTACGTGCATGCATGTATGATATCGATGAACTCCGACACCGTTTGACCGATCACCGTGAAACTTGGCACATACATGTAGTTTTTAATGGAGAAGATTTTCATGATATACATTTTACTGTAACTTTCCAACATGCCGCTAGATGGCGCAGCAGATCATCAACTTCTCTGCCGTTCAACCGATAACCATGAAAATTGCTATACGTAGATATCTGAACACGGAGAATATTCTACCGTTACCCATTTTGCTATAACTCGCCACTTAATGGAGCTGAAGCATATCAACATGTACCTAGCTTATCTTAATGGCATATAGGTAGAGACAGATAAGATTCCCTGGTTCAGTAACCGGTACGCTAACTTCCAAATATATCTGTGAACTCAGGCAGACAACAGCTTTTCATTGGTTGCTCGCTGACACAGTGAAATGGGTACACATTTAGTTACACTATTTTTATTAGCTCATCGACTTCAAGTTGGTGTCAAATAAATCAACGGCCAATTGTGAAAGATGCACGAATTTTCCCGGGATTTTTTCATGTTACGTTTGAGCATAGCTAAAAGCCAAACGAATATCTTTTTCTGCTAGTGTCTGACCCTTACACAAGCGTTCGGAAGGTTTAGCCAATAACTATTGCAACAAAGCAAGGTGCCAATACTATGCTTGAAAGTTTTCAGAGAAAATTGAGGCTTGCAGGGACGACCAATGAACAGAGATGGTGGAATTTCGCGAATTCAAAGACATGCATGTTAGAATCAAATATCCTATGCATACTCAAGCCCTGTCTATTCGTTCGTTGTCTGCTGTTCCACTGAGTAACATCTAGCGGACAAATGGTCGGGACTTGAGTATGCATAGGATATTTGATTCTAGTATGCAGGTAATTGCACTCGTGAAATTTCAGCATCCATACCAATGAACATATAGCTGGCGTTCGAGAATTCCCAATATACTCGAGTCTATCCTGCACGTAATTGGATTAGCAAAGATTTCCCACCCGTAGGCGTAGAGTACGCAATATTTTATAGGGTCTGAACTTTTCACGAAAAGAATTTTGCCCCAGTTTGTTTCAGTGACTTATGTAAACATCTGCAATTCTGATTCGCAGTCAGTGATTGAATGTTTTATCTCTCACGTGTCTCTGGGGATCCTAACCGCAAATTACAGACGTGTGAAGTTGCAACAACCTAACTGTGATTGGTACAATCAAATGAGAGACGTCACTTCACAAACACACACAGCCAATAATCACGCATCAGGGCTGCAGGTGTGTACATAAGGTATTGAAACAAACTGGGGCAAAATTCTTGTCGCGAAAAGTTTATGGCTCTGAATATTTACAGTCGTAACTAGGGACATAAGTAGAGCCCACGATTTTTGGTGAAAAGAATTCTGCAACAATTTGTTTCAGTGGCTTGCGTGCACATCTGCAGATCTGCTTCTTGATTATTGGCAGAATGTATTATTGCACAGACGTGGCTCGTTTGACTATGCCAACAGGAACAAGGTCACTGCGACACCACACGTCTGTAATTTGCGGCTAAAACACCGAGACACTGAGAATTTAAAACAGCCAATCGCTGACCACGAAGCAGAGCTGCATATGTGCACGTAAGGCATTGAAACAAATGGTTGCAGAATTCTTTTCACCAAAAATCGTGGGCTCTAGGCATAAGGTTTCGGGAAAAACATATTTTGGACACACTTTTATCACTGTTCTACTTCGTGGTCACTGACCACGTGTCTTTGTTCAGAGACTTTGTTTATTTGGATATTCCAATAAGGATAAGGTTAGGCATACTAAGACTACCCCTGCACATCTGTGATTAGCGGGTGGAGCTCCAAGACGTATTAGCGTTACAAACATCTAACTCCTAACTGTATTGGCTGGGCATTGTTCGGGCCTGTTGGACTCAAATTGCTGAATGGTAAGCGTCTTACCACATATTTTTCTGGTAATTTACGCCATAGGGCTGGTTTTAATTTAATCGTACTAATAGTTTTTACATTTTTTTTTTACTTTTCCATCCTCAATAGTATACAGAATGTCTGGTAATCAATGAATTATCATTTCATTTTATTGCAGCAATAAATCAAGTATTTATAGTATTTATTCAAATCATCCAATTTACTGCGCTACATACTGCAGTGGACTAGTCACATTACGTGACTATCACACAGAGAACAAAATTTAAACTTACTTTTTTGAACTAAACGTTTGTCTTAGCAACAGAACAGCATTGATTATTACAGCACTGCTTTTTCAGTTTGTTCGCTTCTTCTTTTTATAAATCTACTCGTTAAAACACAAAAATAAATATCACGTTACTTTTAATGTTTTTTAGGACAACCATTGCACTGCGCGTGTTCTACTTTCTACTGCAGCGAAACTGTTGCCCAAGTCCGACAACAGACAGAGAACTGCGAAGCAATTTTTAATGAAACATGTTCTTTTCCCATCTTCTTTTTTTTACTTTCTTTTGACGTTACCAAGGCTGGAGGGTGAGCTGTTGGCACGAAATCACGACCACCCAGCGCGAACTTACTCTACCCGCAGCGAACAAAATGTTCTCCTCGTAGGGAAACTTAATCTCGTTTTCGGGTCGGAGGGGGTTTGGGGCGAAAGGAAGAGAAAATTAAATTCGCGTGTCAGAGGAGCTGCTGTGATAACAGAAAGTATAAAAGAAGTATTAGGGGCAGATTACGAATGCAGGGCTTGGCGTGGTATTGTTTGCTGTGCGGAGATGAGGAACCTTTACTGGCCGTAAGAAAATGCAACTGGGAATGTGTAATTTAAAAGAATGGCGTGACAACTAATAAACCAACAAACAATAGACTTGACGTGTTGAAGTCTATACTTACTTATTCAGCGCAAGCACGTAATTGAAAACATTGTTGACTCCGTTTTTTTACAGTTGTATTTTATCGCTGTAGTTGTTTTTCTGAAATGACTCCATTAAAATTCGTTAGTATTTTTTAAAGGCAATCTACAGCCTACAAAAAGAAAATTAATTCTATAAAGGTTTCACCCTAGTGTATTTCTAAAATTTCGTAACCTTAACAAATGTTTATTTTGTTTATTTACTCGTCAGCCAACGTACTGAAATAGTCTGCACATCTGAATATTCAACCACAGTGACAGTGAAATCCATTAGGGTAAGTTGAAACATACTTATTTCGTGAAAAAGCGTAATAGAACATACTATTTGTTCAACTATTACTTACTTATGTTTTATCAATGTAATGTTCCTCTGCAATCCACTAGAAGAGTACAGTCTGCGAATACAAAATGTATTTTATATTTTTTTTGGTTCTGGCTTCTTTTTATAATTCCTTAACTTGAAAAAATTTTTCTCATTACTTATTTATTGTCAGCAAATGGGTTGAAGTGAGAGCTCTCAGATAGCAAATATTCAACTACAGTATCAGTATAATCTAGTCGTTGTAATTTAAAACATAGATACTGAAACCTTATTAAATTTTTATATTCATATACATAGTTATTCTTTCTTAGAGTGTTAACAATCATTGTGTCGTGCAGTTTATCTCTAATATTCGTGTATTGATTAAAAGTTTCATCTGACAAAATATTTTTGGAAGTTACAAAAATTACATAGGCCTGTATGGCTTACAATCATTAGAAGTGTTCACAATATCTAACGCTGTTTAATCGACTAATTTTGCATCCATCCGCATAAGCCAGTGTGTTTATGAAATCGTTTTACAAATTGTCTGCGTGAAAAAGGCGAATATTTTGTCGTGTATTCGAGAGTTATGTTAGCGATTACGAGCGAGGTTGTAAGTGCAGATGATAACGGATCTGCGTCGGAATACTGCGAACGGGGAAACGAAAGATCTTCGAGAAAACCCGCCAAACAGCGGTATGTTTCGTCACGTATCTGACATGAAAAAATACGGGTTCACCCCGCCGGGAATCTAACCGAAACAACCTTGGGGTTGTGTAGGTAAAAATATGTAATTTCGACTACTAAAAATAGAATTAACATTCAACTATTTACAGCCCATTAGTTACCTTTAGGAAAATTGAATTTAATATAAGGTACCTGTACCGAATATGGCCCCAGTTCTTAATATGGCCCACTGGTCGCCATTGTGTGGTAATGCCGAGATAGATGTGGGATCGATACACACTAGTCTCCAGTATGAACATACACCATCCATAAATATCTGTCTTACATTATCCATGTGTTATATTAGTAATATTATTAATGACTTAGGCACACATGATAAAGCGGGCCATATTCGTTACAGGTACCTTATATGTTATTTTCGCTTATTTTATCACATACCAAGGTTCAACAACGGTGTCAAATACAAATAAGAGGACAAAAACAGTACATAATAATACGAATGCGCCACTTGTGTGTGTGTTTATATATATATATATATATATATATATATATATATATATATATATATATATATATATATATATGTACAAATTACGGAACATTCTGTTTTCAAAGTAACCGATTTTCCCTGAAGTTGAATACGCAAACAGCTTCTAACACAACTTATAATAATCGCAGGGTAGGTAGATTTACAGAAGCGAAATAATCTGGCTGCCTGTTTCATGTAAACACACCTGGTCGTATATTGTCTAAACGCTAGATATACGGACCTTGTTTCATTGGTGACTGCGTGTTGGTGACTGATCCGTATTGGTCGGGTCTCTTTCTGGTCGGTTGGTATGCTGCCGCTGATTGGTTAATGACTTTCCTTCATACTGCTGGCTCGTTCAGCAACTAGAGTGGAAAAATCACTTCTACGTTTTTAGTTATCTCAACATAAACGTCTTTTACGTAAATAAAGGAACATCTCGCTAATTAAACGACCTGCACTATATAATACATTGTCCAAAGTATATTCAAATCCAGTCTATTCGTTCATGGTCTGTTCCAGTGAGTAGCAGCTAATAAACAAATGGTTGTGTTTCGAAAATACAGAGGGCAGTGGATTCTAACATGAAGGCAAAGAATTGACGATGACCTGTATGGAGGAACACGCTCAGAACTTGCATTGAAATATTATTAAATGGAATATTGTAATAATAATTGCCGAACATGAAACTGATCCCGGATCCTCCAGAATGAAAATACAATGGACAACTTGAAATGAGACGGAGCTTTGTAGTTTACGAATCTGTTACGAGAGGTCCTGCAGTCTTCTGATGATGGAAACAAATAGTATACAAACCATGTTAAAGGAGAGGATGGAGACAAAATCTCTGAACAAAGTAAGCTCGTTTTTAATTAGATGTGGTTTTAGTTATGTTGGTGCCTTATTTAGTCAGAGATTTGCATCTATGTATCTTATATACATACGTGTGGACATCTACAAATAGCGGAGACGCGTTCGTCGAAACAATTTCTTCTGAAGTAAATAATTTTAACGAATGTGTTAAATGCTTGGATTATTATTGATACAAAGCAAGTTCTTAATTTCAGTACCGCTTTTACAATTAAAATTCACGCTTGCGACCACTGAAAGTTCCCGCTGGGTATAAACGTTATGTGCGATATAGCAATAAACAAACAATCGTACAAGAAATGCAGAACAGAGAGGTTACACAATTTACGAAACACTGGTAAATACGTTTATTAGTAAAAACCATAAAGAAGACCCGTTTCTAACCTTTTTATAATCAGATTGTTTAAGGCTCCGTAAATAGACATTTATTTCTACTTAACTGCCGTGGTCATAAAGGTTACGTAAAATTTCATCCGTAATCATATCTACCACCATGACGCCATCAGAATATAAAGAGAACAATGTTGCCAACTTTTTTAATGGAAAGTGTCTATGACTCATCACAAAACTTATCATAAATATACGTCACTTCAGTTTATTACAAAATAATGAAGTTTACAAAAATTTTCAATAACAACTAAAAATAACAGACACTGATACCTATGGCAACAAACTTCGTTTCCAACAACACGGATGACGTCAGAGGGCGTGTGCCTCTCATTGTTCATGCAATTACCCCTGCAGCACCTCGAACGGTAGCTATATATGTATAGAAACATGTTTCCAATTAGATTGGTGACTTAGCAAAACATAGCGACTTTGTGGTATGTAGAATAGTGGTTAATTTGCGGATAGCACAAAACGTGACTGGAGGATGGGTACACTTCTTCTTAAATGCAGTAGGTAGAGAAATGCATATTTCGCGGTTTTATTTGGCGACAGACAAGATGCCCCTGATCTGTATATACTCGAGCACAGTCTGTAAAAACATACTGGAAAATCGAGGGAAAATCTACTTACTTGCTATAAGCCTATAAATACAGGAAAGAAATCGAGCTATGTAAATTAGCCATTCAAATTTAATGTAGAACCAGGAAAATTTCGCTAATTCAATGACCTGCAGGCTAGAATCTACGGTCCTGTGTGAACTTAAGCCCCGTCCATTCGTTCATTGTCTTCTGTTCCGGTGAGTAGCAGCTAGTTGACAAATGGTCGGAGCTTGAGTATGTATAGGACAGTTCATTCTAACATGCAAGTCACTGAATCCATGAAATTTTCCGACCCCTAATTATATGCAACACATTCCACTTCGTTACCTTCCAACTTACATGGCGCGTGCTGTGCATGGTCGCGAATTCGGAAGCCAAGACCTTCTACTTCAGACGAGTTTGACATCCCTGGTAGTGAAATGCAACGTACAACTTCGGAACGTAATTCTCGTAGATAACAAGCCACGTCGTGCGTCTAGGCTACGCCATCGTCGGATCTGTCTCCACGTCACGTCATCGCCTTTACGATCATCCCGTCTCACAGCCCTGCATCCCTCAGCTACGTGGAACTATTCTCAATACTAGGAGTTCGGAAGCGAGCGGTAAGGGCGAGGCCTCGTGCCTGTACACGAAAAGGCGTTGAGCTCTTTGTATTATCCTACTGTGAATACACATACAAGAATGTGGGCTTCAAGAGGCTACTCGATAATTTATGACGCATCAATTAATTAAGTAGAGCTGCTGGTATATCGCGAACATAGCTTGGGCCAACATATCTTTGGAAAGGCTGTAGTTTCTTACAACACAATGCTAGGGTGGTGTACGTCTGACACAACGTAGCTGTCTGCAGACCTATAACAGGCGACAAATATTACAATGGCGGGATTCTTAAAAGCCCAGTGAAATAGGGCAACAGCTCCAAGTACAAGCTGAAGCCAGTCATTTTTTGGTAAGCTGAACGTGCGCTGATATCAAGGAAACAGCCAAGTTTTCCCGCGATTAACCATCATATCTAATTATAAGAGTCATTCGTGTCCGTTAGACTCCATACTAGAAATGTCCAATTTGGCTTCAGTGTAGAGTGAACAGACCAATTCCATGTTAACGCAGTGATTTAAAGACGATTTACTTAAATTTATTAGCTCAGCAAAGGTAAAAGATAAAAAAAGTAAATTTTTTAACACACGAAATTTAATATTTTTCAATTTTTTTTGTAAAGAAATATTTTAGTACTTTCAAGAGCCGAAATATCGTAACTACATAAATAAAGTTACATAAACGCCTGATGGAGGCCTTCAAATTTCACGAAAAAAATGTCTGCTTCACCTCGTTCCAATGCCTTACGTCAACATTTGCAGCTATGCCTCGGGGTTATTAGCAGCGTTTCTTTGTGCAGGGGCGTCGCTGATTGGACTGTGCCAATCAGAATACTGTACCGAGACACCGCACGTCTGTGATTGGCGGCTAGCACCTCAAGACATGCGAGAGTTAAGACATCTAACAACTGACCATGGGGCACAGCTGCAGATGTGCACGTTACGTATTGAAATAAATTGCTAAAAACGTCTTTTTCGCGAATATTGGGTCTCTACATAAAGGTTACAACATGCTGTCAAATGTAATTGTCTATGCATATTTGTGACCGCAGAGTGAGTCTATTTATTTACTTGCAGCCTTCAATCTCACCTGTTGTTACGAAAGGTGGATTTAGTTCACACGGTGGAATCAAATGTTTCCCAAACGTCTAAGTACATACCGGTAATCCTATTAAAAGCGTACTAAAGTTAAATTAATTCTTCATTATGTCCACGTGACAATTGACTTCATCTATTTGCTAAATTACAATAATGTTAATTGTTAAGTTTTATTGCCTTACAATACCCTAATTTTCTGACAAATTGTTAAACACAACTTAATGTTGTTCCGAATAATGTCCTTTATTACTAGGCTTACGTACACTATCCATAAAATACTCTCAGTATTTTATTGTAAGTCCAGGATATTTATTTTATATATTTTTCTCATGGTCTGAAATGTAATATTTAGTTACTATTTTCGGACTTTTAAAAATAATAACTACTTAATTATTTTAAATTTTAACCTCACCTGAAAGTACATTTTGTTTTAATTCAGTATTTCAAATTTTTATTTAAATTTTATTTTATTTTCGCTACCTCACTCTGTAATTTTATTTTATTTATTTAAATTTAGTTCTTGGCCACATAGAAATACCTATTCCGGTAACTGCATTCTCTATGTGTACCCAGTTTCCACACATTTCTGGAATGCATATCCATATTCCCA
The DNA here is from genome assembly GCA_003012365.1 of Medauroidea extradentata. NCBI lineage: Eukaryota > Metazoa > Arthropoda > Insecta > Phasmatodea > Phasmatidae > Medauroidea > Medauroidea extradentata. The sequence goes on from PNEQ01014846.1 coordinate 35,212, forward strand.
TTGTTGAAAAATTTGGGAGAATAGGCCCTTCTGGTTTGGTCTCCCTTGATGGAAGATGGTCGCGGTAGATCTTTCCCGTGATGATTGGGACCAGGGGAAAAATATACCGCCACCCTAAAACTAGATCGCTCTGGGATAAGCGATAAGGACAGGGCACAACATTTAAATAGTTTGCCGGCTTTGGAAGAGGCATTTCGTTAGAAAATTAATTTAGATTGTTGAGTGAACATCATGCCCACGGCGATGCCAGATTTGGTAAGACTGTTGTGCCATTTACTATGAACTGCACCCGTAGAATCTTTGCTAATTCCTAAATTTGTAACATCCCTAATTCAGATTTTATATGAACTACCTTTGATCTTAAATTTGGAGTAAAGTGTAAATTTAAATTTTTCTGAAGTGGACTATCTTTATTCACATCTAGATTGGACCGCCATTTAAACATTGAAAAGGCCACAGGTTTCCACAAACGTATTATGATCAAGAATTCCCCAGAGGTATGAGGCTAGGAGCCCCAAACAACTGTACCTAAAATTTTGAGCTATAGCACTGTGCAAAAATTAACCCACATATATTTGTTACCAACTACAAGAATCCAGTTTGTACGAGCGAGAATTACATTGTGTGAGAAGGTAGCAGTATTTTACTTTAGTTTTCTGTAGAGGGGAATAATACCTATTTTGTTTATCATTACAACATTTTTTACATGTATTCTTCTTTAAGTATGTTTGTAATCATGGATACAATGTACACACTTTATTACAGCCCATGTAACGTTTACATAAGCATGGTAAGACTAGTAACACTCTAACCTCACACTATGCCTCACACTAAACGCTATCTATCAGTTATCAGCTACAGATATACACACGCACATATATTTCATCATCTTTTACTCAGTATAACATACTTACTTACATATACTCATTAGTCTTAATAGAGTAAAGATGTACACAAATTATTTCTTGCTCAGAATTTATTAAATTTAATGTATGCATTGTTGCATGTGAGAAATTGTAACGTAGGCCTAATATGCAATAATGTTCAAAACATTAGTATTATCATAACAGAAAGAACATTTTACTGTTTTCGTGAAGTTCATCAACCACAAGATCAGGGTAATTTGTTAAAAAATATGTATATAAATAAATTTTCACTTATGCTAAATCAAAGCTATATTAATAGAGATCAAATACTGACTGAGATAAAAATTTATATAGTAAAACATTTTACTGACAAAAAATAGAATAGAATCCATGTATGCTTCTTAGATATTAAAACTAAAACATGTAGTTGAAATTATATTCACACAAATAGAGCAAGTTAATGATGTAGACATATTACTTGTAAGTAGGCGAAACATATTTTAACTGCATTTACACCAATACCTTATACATACTCTGAAGACCATTTTACAGTTATATAAAATAATGCGTTTATTTTATTTTCATGCATTACCAGTACTGCTGAAACGATATATCAACGAATAAAAAAAATCTTCAGGTCTATGTGCAATTGTCTACGAGAAGTGCTGGAGAACCAACACAGGTGGCCGTAATTGCTTCTACGTGAAACTGAAGCAACCTATCTGTTTTTTTCGGAAAGGCTGGGGAGCAATCCGATACATTCCTCGGAAAATGTGGGTTGAAGGAAGCGTCACTTCTCTCGGGAAGAAGTATGCTACAAAAAATACTAACCAATTATCGATTTGCAATAACTCGTTTATGAATAACGATAGTTACTTAAGAAAAAAATGATTACTTCAAATACTGTTTCCGTGGAATGCTTAATGGTCGCCGGGTTGGATGTTTATAAAAATAGTTTTCATTTTCATTTCATGGAAGGTTTGGTTTGGTAATCGACCGTTTACAATATTCATTTGAGGATTTTTTTTTTTCAAGGTAGAAATTGTAACAAACAAGCAGATTGTTAATTCACTTCTATAAAAAAAAAGAGCGTTTCAAGCTTAGATTGTAGTAAAGGGTTATATGGACATTCGCTCTGTCTTTCCAATGCACAATAACTGCCATAAGCCCTGTCTTGTTTCGGTGTGCACTGTTGCCAAAAATTCTAAAATTTTCACGTTGTAACTTTGACCTTAAAATGTTTGCATATTGTACAGCACTGAAGCGCGTATCGGGGGATATAGTTTGTTCATCATTAACGCCATTTTAAGGGTTTTAAAGATTAAAAAAACAAATATCTTGAACTTGGAACTGTCTTTATGCATCCTTAAATATATCACATCATAACTTACGAATCAAAAGCAAAATCGTATCCAAATTTTCATGGTGTGTTATTTCATAGGGCCTACATCTGGACGGTAACAAAGAAATCTGAAGGCAAAATTATTTTTCGTTAATTGTACAGGAATTTTCTTCTAACGATATGTTTGCCTTTCTAACAAACTGAAACATCAAAAAGTTGATCAGTGAGAATGTTTTTTTTTTTGCTCTTCAAGTTAGATGGGGGATGAAAGCGATGAAGTTGTTCGTAATGAGCTAAATCTATTTTTAAAATCTTTAGCCGTTATCTGGTTTATAGCTATGAAATGTGTAGCACATTATGTTATGCTTTCCCCACGCGCTCGCTCTATACCTGAGTGTCACTCGATGTGTTGGTTGAATAGAAAAAGCTTTCCGTTATCATTATTGACAATGCGGCTATCTCTGGAGCGGTTAATAAATAAGATATACGCTTCCTTTAGTCAGCAGTTTTCTTCGTCTAGTTTCTTAAACTAGTTCAGTAGTAAAACTACAGTGTTTTGCGGATGAGCGATTCGTTGATGTATGGTGACTGATTTCGAAACAAAATTTCATGTCTGTAATTTTTGTTAACATTATTGGCATGGAAGGCAAAACAATAAAAAGTCGTAACATAGATAGAATGTGGTATTGATCTTTTTCCAGAATTTTTCACATTGTCCTACTATTAACGCATTGAGGAAGCTTTAGAAGAAGCAGGATGTTCGAAACAACTCATTTACGCTTATACGAAGAAACAATAGCAACACAGTACATCAAACTAACATGAAAAATTGAAATCATATTGGAAAGACAAATAAGAATTAATTCACGTAAACAAATTTAAGGCAATGATCCTTAATTTCTACTACTTGTATGGTAACTATTTTTTAAATCCTAAATTAGAGCAAATATAAAAACTAAACTATCTTACAGTTGCTTATACGGTTTTACAACGTCGTCTAATTTGTTTCCTTGACTAAAAAAATTTACCTTGTTTCGGTAAGTTAATTGACTGTCGAAAATTCGTAATTACCATCAACGTTATGTTTATGTATTGGAAAAACTACAAAATGTAACTTATAGTAAAACAAATTTAAACAATACTGGTAAAAATATTGTTTTCTATATGCTCTCGTTTAGCATCAAAGAAGTAGTGGAATTGAGTGAAACGCCTAAGTTGACAACACGCCGGAACATTAATGTACTTACTAGTATTTGTTTAATAACCGAACATTGTCTAACGGTGGTACCGAATGAGGTGGAGCAGGGGTTAAACACTAGCTTCGCGTTCGGGAGAGCGCGGGTTCGATCCCCGGCTCCAGCCATCCTAATTTCTGTTTTCCAGGTTTTTTTAAAATCAATCCAGGCGAATGCTGGGACGGTCCCTTAAGAAAAAGACTCTTTCCCCTTTCCTCCCATGTATTACTGCAAAGGCCTTGAGCTGTTCGAGGGCGCACATAAAAACGTCTAAATAAATACCGGTAAATAACATCCCCAACTGCCAATTCAAATGTATTCTTATAGCAGACAATAAACGTGACAAGAAACATACATATTTTTCAGTTCCCACACGACATTGGTTTTGAATGATCAATTTCATAATCATCCACAACCCCAACCACGTTTTTGTCTTCAGACAGGCGCTACTAAAATGGAAGAAATCTTCGGTTTTGTCAGCAGTAGCTATAATGATTAAAATATATTTGACAATATTAAATTTTCCTATGAAATGCCCATTGCAATTCACGTAGTTAATTAATATCAGTGGAGTACGTGAATCCTTTCATATTTTACAGTAGTAGACAATGTCATTAATTACATATTTTGAAGCATGATGCTATACAAACTGTAATTTGAATTAGAATAATAAAAAATGTAATTTGTTAAGGCTCAAAATTCTGAAGTAGTGCACCTTCCGAACTTCGTAACGTGGCTGCAATCTGGCAACAGCGAGCGCCATAAGCTCTGTACTGCAGTCTAAGGTTGGGACGCTCTATAGTATACACATTTGTTAGTTACGTTAATGTTTTGTTTGAAAAAATTAATGAAAAATATTTTCAGTAGGAAGTAATAAATGCATTGCGCGAAAATTACGATAGCAATATAGTTAACGAAATTATTTCTTTATAAATATGATTAACCCTAATTTCATTCACTCTGTTATTCTCTTACGATAACTACTACTTCAATATTAAAAGAAAATTTAAAAAATGTATATAATGTTTACTTGTGCTATAATAACTATCGCGAAGCAGATAATTTCAGAGAAGTATTCTGCATAACTGCCTGCAAGAAGGTCAGCTTAGTGGTACCGCCTACCACGTACTTCAGATGCGTCGCAGTGTGTCGGTAAACACGTATCTACGAAACTATTCCACGTGTGACCATTGTACGAAAAGAAAACACTTCAGACAAGGTCGGAATGTCATTGTTAAGTGACCGCGATTATTACAAAAACTGTTTCCAAGCCCTCCAACATAGCAGAACAACCCTTTTCAGGCTGCCGTACGACAAAATGTACTCAGATATAGACGTGCACTGAACATTTCTACAGACTTTCCACCAATACAATTTATGGTCACCGCTTAGTGCCCCGTAGTAAAAACTGTTCGGCGGGAACATAGTACGCTGCTTCAGCGCTTGGATCATTGATGTGATTCGGCATTTTATGTGCCATTCAAGGTCGTCCTTATGCTATGTCTCCGTCACTTCTAATCCACTAAATCAAATGTAGGCGGCGCTCTTTACAGGTCCAGCAGACCAGGTAGGTTCCAATGTTCAGTAACACACGGCTTCGAGTCAGCTACTGTTCATAATCGTAGGGTCAAAAGTGCACGATAACATTGTATTAAATATAAATATCGTGTGAAAAGTGTACCCGAGGGTGATACAGTGCACCACAAATACATACTTATTTATGAACGCTCGTAGGCCTGTATTTGCATTAAAGATGACATGGAATGAGACTCTTCAATGGAGAAACACCGGAATGGATAGGACGTGGGAAACGGAAGATCCCAGAGAATACTCGCTGACCAGCACGATTCCTACATGCAAAAATCCGAGGACCGACTCCGCCTGGGGAGTTGAACCCGGGTTGCCTTGGTGGAATGCGAGTGCGCAAGCCACTGCATCAACTCTCTCGTCCTCCTACACGCTGTAAGAAAGGAAATATCACTCTCGGTATTGTTCAAATCCCGAAGCTAGAGATTATACATACACAGTGGAATTTCGTTAATACAAAGTTCTCATTAATACTAAGTGCTTTTCTTTTTCCTTCGGAATACGATGAAAAATTTAATAGTAACTTGCATGCTCAATAGAAAGTTCCCTTATATATAAACTCAAGTTCAGTCGTTAAATACGTCATGGTGAAAGTATTAAAGATTTTATTTTAGGACTAAACATCCTTGAAATACATTTACAGAACTGATTGAGTGTTTGTTAACACCCGTTAATAGGAACGTCATTACTACAAATTGCAAAAATTTAGGTCCCTTCAGGTTTGTATTATTGAAGTCTTACGGTACTTCCTTTCTCTTGGCAATTCACATTGCTTGCTGTGTCAATCTCTGATTTCGTTGGTTCTCAATGTTTGTGGTACATATACCAAAATAAACTAATCTTATTGGTCACACTTTATGAAGTCATCAAACGGGATTTAAAATTGTTTGTCAGACCTTATATTTCTTCTGTCGCAGAAGAACAAAAAAAAAGTGTTCTTAATATAATAAAAAATACTCTGACGTCGAGACGTGAGTCGTATAGTTATAAATAGAGCTTTATAAAAAAAACACTATTGTGGTGAATCAAGGGCTTTTGAAAGACCCTTTCACTTTATTTTGTCTTTTAATATTTCACCTTTTCACTATACGTAAACGGCAACCTTTAACCTCTCATAGACGTCGTTACTATCATTGTTTCGAACAAGTAGTTCTTATTCAAACAGGCATGAACAACGCCGTGTACAATTTTGCAGGACAGAGAAGACTGTAAGCAATAAGACTATTTTCTCTCATTTAACTATTATCTTATCGCTGTGAACATGTCAGTAGGTAACCGCGTCAGAATAAAACATGTAAGCCTATGCAGTGTATTATTCCCATGTGCGATTAAATAAGTTGTTTAGATTTGAATCATTTAAATCGAGCGAGGGTGCAAGTTTGTCACGTTAGACTCGCATTTAAGAGAACTCGTATACGATTCCCGACTCTAGCCAACCTGGTTTTTAATTTTCCATGGTTTCCCGAAATCGCTTCTGGCGAATGCATGGATGCTATGGCCGTCTCTAAACCTTATTACTTTGTTTGTGTGAAGTTTTGTGTAACCGAGTCTGATGACCTCGCTACTGAGAAGTAAATAACCAATAAAATTATACATATGTGCAATATGTTCCTGAAATACTTTTACAATCTCGAAATGTTGATTCATTGCACCAAAACTAGAAAAAAATGTTTATGTAAGCATATGTCCGAAAATCCATAGTTTTGAATTATTAATAAAAGTTTAGTTTAATGTGTTGCAAGGTACTAAATTTTTGTTAGATAATTGAATTATGTTGATGATACAAGTACCATGAGTTTCTAAGCTTATGTCAGTTTCACCGATGCTAATATCATAAACTCACAGTAAATGTTCGAAATAACATCCTCTTACTTGTATCAATAACATAATTCAACTATCTAACAGCATTAATATTATTACCGATTACCATGCAACACATTGAACAAAACTTTCATTTATGAATCAATAACTAAGGATTTCCAGACCTGGGGACTTTTTCTCTTGGTTTTGTGTATGGAAACCACTCTACATGTTTGTAAATGTATTTCTGAAATATGTGGTTTGTAAATACATTTTTTCCTAAATTATATACCAGGGAATTTTAGCGAGTACTACCTTATCAGACTGAACTGATGTATCTTGTATGTTTAGTAACTATTTCAACTAAGACTTTCTTCGTTACACTATTTTTTAATATAACCATTATTTCCAAATATTTAAGCTCAGTTTAGATGTTGAGATAGAATCGAATATCATTATTTCCATAGGACGCACGAAGCTCTCAATAACTTCTCTTGCAACAGTTGCGCAGTCGTCACTGACCCGAAAGCCATTTGGAAAGGATTCGACCGCAGTTGGTGGTGTAATTTATTCGAAGCCGCTGGTGCGAATATTCATGGAGTTGCAACGGTTCTCGCCTTTGTTGACCTAGTACTCCCCTTTGTTGGAAAATAAAAGCTGCGAGACCAAGTTTTAATTAAAGCAGAAGACAAACGTAATACGAATGTTGTTAAATAAACTGTTACAATGACTACAGTAGTAATGCATAGTAGAAATATTTCAATAAATCCTCTGAGAGTAAGCTGATCTGGAGCCAAGATTAATGTAAATGGCTGTTCACATTTGAATACTACGCTTTTACTGGGCGCATATTTTTTGTGTTAAACTCATACATTGTTACACTTATACAAAGAATTTCTGATTTTCGTGAAAATACTTCTGCACCAGCTTCATTCAATGCCTTTCGTGCAGATCTGCAGCTCTGTCTCATTGTTTGTGTATAAGTTCTATTTACCAATCGCAGGTATGTTGTGATACCGTAACATTTTCCTGATTTGCACTGTCAATTCAGGGACGTCTTTGCAGAAAGGCACGCTGCCTTTAATAATGAAGCAGAGTTGTAATAGTACACGTAAAGCAGGTAAAAAAAGCTGGCGCAAATATACTTTACGCAAAATTAAGGAGTCTGTCTTAATGAACCAATGACACCAACATTTCCTACACTACATTTTCACATTTTTCTATGAATTGCTGAACAAAATTGTTAAGATCATTTTTATTAAGTTACACTGCTATTTCAATTATTATTTTCAACACAATAAGTGTGCAGCTATTGTTAATATCTTTAGCCAGTTTAATTGAAAATAAAGTTTACCAAAATGACAATTTTAAGGCCGAAAAAACACCGTGGTTTTAGGTATATTTTAATTAAAAATACTTTTTTGTTAGTAAATAGTAAAGTAAAATTGTATGTTTTGTCTAAGAAATTACACTTAATTTCTAGGCCTCCCTAGATAGGCTGCGCTTGTGTGTGTGAGACAGGAGCGGTAAGAGTGCCACTTACCGACGTATGTAATACATAATTGCCTCTCCGCGCAAGCCCTTCAGCTGGAGTGCAGTGCTTTACTATGATCCTACTTCGTCTGGGACTTTAAGCGGTGACCACATTATTTTATTTGTGGGCAGCATAGTTCAAAGTCTAACGCTTGTTTCTATAGTTGTCTTTTTCGAATACAGTTGCTATTTTTCCAGATACGGCCGTCCGAAAAAAAAAAAAAAAAAAAAAAACATTTTTGGCTATTTCGAGGGATCCGAAATCGATGAATCTGCTAAACGTGCTAAATTTTTAAAACGGTGGCGACATAGTTTGAAGTGTGTGCTCTTTTCGTAGATATGCAAATATAATTCACGTTAAATAGTTTCTTCGAAATAAGAATAGCTGTAACTCGCTGCAACGCATTTGAAGCGCAGGTAGTGAGGCCCTTTAAAAACAATTTCCAACAAAACTGTCAGATTTTTACTACATATGATTTCGTTTAGGCTCAAATAATTTATGTTACATGTTTTACTGAACAAGATATATCTTATATATACTGTTAAAATGTAACTTTCAACATTGTTTAAAACTTTGGTACAATAACTTAAGAACGAATCTTGTGTGTATTATTTGAAGACTTGTACATTGCATATGGTGCTGTGTTTTATTTTTGCCGCTTTTTAATGTCGTATATTTTTGCACCAAGAAAATAGTTATGCGAATATTATGTTAAATGCCTGATGTGTCTAAAAGTGCAATGTTTGTGCTTATATCACATTCACGTAAATAATCGGCACTGCTTACCGTGCTTAATAGTAGATATTACTATGAGGTTTTCATTACAATCGGTTAAAATTATTTAATTTTGTTTTCGGCGTCGTATTGTACATGCTTACTTACGATACTGCTGTATACACACACTTTCGAGTTAAATTACTATACCTACGTATAACTACCCAGTGAAATCTTCTCGAGCAATACAATAGCCCCTTAAAGTAGAAAACTGTGTCCTAACATGTAAACCATACCAACAATTCTCGATCTAATAACGCTTTGAGCTGTTCTATGACAATGAATTTTTCATAACTAGTTCGATTATCCTACTTAAATACGTATCAAGGGAAACAATTTAAAAAAATGTTTCCAGCGTAACTAATGAGGAGAATCTGAAAAAATTCGCGGGTTCGCTGACCGGTAAGCAAGCCGCCAAAAATATATGTGCACTCAAGTACATAGTCTCTGTTCATTAGCTGCTCGTTGACATAGTGATATGGACCTGCGATTAGTTTAGTTTGTATTATTGGCTCAGAGATTTACGCGAGGTGTCAAATAAGTCAAGGATCAACAGACACGAACTTACAGTTGTTGGAATTCTAGCTTGTGTCTAAAAGAAATCGCGAATTTTTCAGATCCCTACATCGTGTGTTCAATTTAACTCTAAAAATTTTAATCGATCATGTACCTCTAGAACTATTAAATATTTCCTTAACTTACTATAATTCAATCTTATAACATGGTGGACTTAAAACAAACCAAAGAGACAAGTTAAATCAAAGTTATGACAGTACAATTTATTTATATCATATTTGCATTCTATCAGTCCTGTAGTCCTTGAAATACGTGCATTAAAATTGTGTACTAATTTCATGAAATATCAGAAATTCGGGGACGTACATCACTACACAAAGCATAAACAAATAATTAAATAATTTTAAATTCATCTCACCGTACTTATTACTAAATGTGTAACGATTCTGAAGGAAGTTTGGGAAATGGTATTCAGATATTTCATGAGATCAAAGAAGTTGAAATGACCACCGTTTTTAAAAACTGAGTACTGCATGAGCTTAAACTACTGCTACCGTACTAGACACTGCAGATGTATCGAATTTGTTGAAATTCTATATTTATATCAGCGACTCATTTGATCAACAAAATTTCAAGTGTCCGCAACTGTATACAAACTGTGAACAAAACACATTAAAATCATTTTACCTTACTTATTACTAAACGTGACCGCGTTTGATTAAATTTAGTAAAAATCGCTCTTTACATATCCTTTGTGATCAAAACATGTTCAGTATTTGTCATTTTGATGTAATGAACTTGGCAAGAACCAAATGCATAAGGGTCAGTAATCTTACTGAGTACTATATGTGTACCAAGTAAAAGAAAAACTGTAAGAAATGGTTCCTTAGATATGGTTCACGTAGCCACAGTAAATTATAACAGCGACAGTATGCGAATAATAATTAACTTTATCTGCTGTTCTAGAATTAATGTAACCTAATTCTCCAAGTGAGAAATAAATAGTTTCGTAAAACTTTTATTACATGGCGTGCGTTAATCTAACGATAAGGAACCGGAACATTTTCCATATTAATTTTGCAGGATATAATCAAAACTCTGTGAGAGCATAGCTTGTTGGACATGCTCTTTATAACTCGTGATACATGCGGCAAAACCATACCAAACCATGTAATCACAGGTATGAAGTGAACCTGTTTGCTCCTTAGGCAGCATCTATTTCACAAAAATGTCGAAGCTCGAGGATTCATAGTTCCGTGGAGTCTAGCCAGCATGTTGCTGAATTCACGAAGTATTACTTTCCCTGTTCATGACAGTTATTGAAATGCGTGCGAAAGTGTCACTTTATACAACCACCAAGTTTAACATCTATATATGCCAGAAAATAGTTGTTACTAATTTATGGCATCATAAGTCTATGTGACTTAACTTGTGTTACTGTATAGTAGTTTGCAATGTTAAAATATTGTACGTAAAACGGGTAGTTTTAATTTCCCCACAAGGATGAGTCATTGGCCCATTATAGGCCATATCGTCGTACACGATGATTTGTGGTCATTAAAATAGGTTTGGCTTTGGTTGTGGTTGGCTCATTCTAGTAGTAAGAAGTATGCAAGCAGCTCAATTCTCGTTTACAACACGCACATGAAGTACAAAAATAAGGAATTGTTTAAACAATTGGCAATAATTCTGACAGAAACATGCAATGCATTAAATCTCCTCATTCGCTAGATATTACTTGTCTATAACATTGCTTATATAAAGATAAGGCTAAGTATTACACCCTATAATGACATTAAATTATATTTAATTATGTCACATATATTTTAGAAGCCCTGTGAAACAAATTACCGGAACGAATTTTTTTACGGTTGCTTAATGATTGGGATATTTTTTAATTACTTTTATAAGATACAGTATGCAATTTTCTGAAGTTCAGTCTTTTACGCACAGCTTAGTTTGGGAAAAATTAGCAAACAAAAAGCAGATCAATAGTCTTATTACCTACATTTTAAAGTGAAATACAGAAATATATATCTAAACTGTTAAAGTTCATGATCGACTATATATTTAACACAGGAAATTCTTTATCGGAAATTATACATAATTTATAAGTTTTTGAGATACATTATTAAGTAGGTGTAAGGAGCATTAAAATTCACAATTAAAAATATTTCCACATTGACGTCACTGAACAGCAAATTGTTGTCTGGAAATAAGTTAAATTCTGCAAATTAATTTGGTAAAATCCTTTATCGTGTTAAAACACCTAAGCAACAATGTCATATATAACCCTCAACGGATGTTAGGTTTAAGGAAAACAAGCAAATGTCAAGGACAATAACAGGTTTTGTAGCGACCAGTGCAGTTAATTCACTATTCTTCTTCAATACTACCAGGGACATTATGCCAATTTATGACATCATTTTACACTTTTTCAGTTCGTATTATAAAATATGATTTACACGATCATGTAACCATTAATTTCGTTATTAGAAATCTTTATTTTCTAGGCAACTAAGGCGTATGTTAGAAAAACGATATCCTGTGTTTGATTTACGGGTAATCGACTGAAGGCAATACGGCTTTCTGAAATTTAATTGTAATTATTTCAGTTCTTGAAATTCATTCATTTCTGCTCTCTGTGGTGCTACATTTGAATTTTGTGCCCTCTATGGTCTAATTTATTCCACACATGATTACAACGCTTAAATTATACCGAAAGCCGAGCAAATACTGTCACTTTTCAGAAATCAGTAGGAATCTGCGGAGAAAAAAACATTTTGTAGTGATAAAAATATTTTGTCAACACAGACTCTACCAAACTATTTTGAGGTGAACACCAAATATTTTGCAGTACCCACAAAATTTTTTCCTGATACGTTAATAACTTTTTAATGACCAACGGGCGTTGTAAAAAATTTGGCGTTCACTACAAAAAAGTTTTGAACACACTAAGTTGACAAAATATGTTGTAGCCACTACAAAACCGTTTTATTTTTGAGAAGTTATATTTTTGTTAATTTGAAGCAATAATTTCCGTGAAGAATAACTATGTTTCAAAACTTTTTAACAAACGTAAATGAATCGGTTTTAAAACAAAACGATGATTATTGTCAGCAAAACTGTCGTAGGAAAAAAATAGTAGTAGTAAACTGTACTGTCTGCCTTGAAACAGTTGAAACTACTACAATGCTTTCCCTTTCATGTTACATGTACGGGTGGCATTTGCAGTCCGTTTCTAGTTGTATCGACGTGGGGATACAGAGGACGCCCGAATACATTAAAGTGGAAATACGCTTTGTGACTGGTACAAATAAATTCATTGAAGTCTGAGCGTTGGAGAAAAATCGTCTGTGTTACTATCATTGTTCCAGAAGTAATAGTTTATTTATTGCTTTTATCTACGTGTAAAGTGGACGAAAAATGTGGATTTGTTGCAAACTAAATCATGCACAGTTTTTACTCTTTTTATCACAATTTACCAACTCTATGTGCCTGGCTGCTCTGTGCAGTAATCGGTTCAAATTAAATCTAATAAACGTCAGATCTGTGCATGTTACAAGCAACATAACGATAATAAATAGCACGAATTACAGAAAACTGTTCGCCAAATTATTTTCCAAAACAGTGTACAGCATCCTTGTCTTTTTTTTCTCAGTGATAAATAGCCGTAGTTTTAAAAATATAAAAAAATTCATAAACTTTCACCCATATCCATTAGAATACTTCCGAGCCCAGAAAATTGGAGGACACCACTACATACGAGCAATTAACAAATACAGTAGGTATATAGTAATCTCAAGATTATTGTTCAACATTACTGTAAATATATTATAAGAATTTTTGAAGTGCTAATGCGTTGACTTTGCTTTATCACGTTTAATCCACTCTCTGTCGTATTTTTACCTTCTCTGGTAACTCCCACATTGCAAACGCCACTTGAAACTCCGTATGCATGTATATAAAATCGATTCGTGTATACAATCACCTAATAATAATTTTCGACTCGTAGCTAGAGCCATTACCCAGTAGACCTGCCTGTTGTTAAGGAAGTGTCTTTCTTAGGAATATTATATTTATTTAGTAATTCATGAAACGTACATAATTCGTAACAACAATTCACGTCAGTTGTACAGTACAAGCGCTTAGATTACAAAAATAAAAAACCATCTGAAAAAGAAAGACTTTGCCGCAACATGTGAGCCATTATCTTAAATTAAGCAAAAATAATATCTACAATAGCATAACATAAAACATTTCTAATACGAAGTGCTGTTCGGTAACTAGAAGTTGATGGTTTTGTTTAATTGATTTGGAATTTAGATGAAAAATCGTTTTCCAGTTACTCATGTAAATTGTTCACTTAGGCGAGGATGTTACACAATATATTTTATACTTTCATGTGACGTAAGTTGAGAGGATTTTACGGCACTTTAACAGCGAGGTCTTAGAAGCTGATGAGGGTGGAATGAGGTGAAGGAACAATAACAACATCCGTGCCCGAGACAGGATTCGAACCCAGGACATTCGCATCGAAAACCGGCGCTTAACGGACTACGCTACGGAGATCGGCTTGATACGTTCACCAAGCTGTACCAGTAAAGATGGAAAAGTTATGATACATTTTCATGAGTTTACAATAATGTAAGAATGTTTAACATGTTCAAGTAATTCAAGCTTCTGAAGACTTGAGACGAATGGAATCTTTCACGAAAAAATCAAAATCAAAATGGAAATATTACAAATAGCCTAAACGTAAATAATATTTATTTAAGAATTAAAGAAATTGTCATGTAAGGCTGCTTAAATACGTTAAATTTAAACGTATAATTCAAAAAACTAAATTTTTGATACTCATTGTAGGGAGTAGGCCTAATTTTTTTCTGCTAATAAAACGGAAAGAAGGTTGCAGAGTTATAAACTTATATATTACAAGTGAAGTAGTAAAAATGTCAACTTAAAGACTATCAGTACAATGTAGAGCCGACAACATACTGTGTTATTTACTTATAGGTCCGTTTTGTTTCAAAGTTAAAGATTTCAGTGGCTTGATTTTTATGTTTGTAGATGGAATTTATGGTTCATAAAGATGCATATTAGGATATTTATCCGAGTTAAAATTCATTTCATATCCTTAACAGAAGGGCAGTTGAGAGAAAACATTTTACGAATTTCAGACCAAAATAATCCGATTTTAAAATTTTTGGTCATAAGAGTGCTGATTCTGAAGTTTCTCAACAACACAATTGCTTATTTTTTAAAAATAATAAATACTTTATTTTAAATAAATGTTAAGAGAAATTAATAATCAAGGTTTTACTTGAAAAGAGAGGGAGGGAGGAATCAGAGTTTCTGCTTAGTCCGTTTTATTTCTGGTTCGGTGTATGGCGGATTATGCATTTCGAAGTTATTTCGGTGCTATCGATATTTGCTGAGCAATTTTACATGTACGTATTAAGTGTGACAGGGCTGTAAAGGATGGAACGATATGTAGATCTTGGCTTGGTAGTTCATCAAGTGGTAAGCTGTCTGAAGTACGGCATGTTTAGAAGGGCTGGCATGCAGCTGCTCTCGCACTGAATAATAAGGCGATGCTTGTTGTTTAAGAGCGTCCTCGCTGCAGGTGCCTTTAGGGCGAATGTCCCGTGTCTCGAGATTGACGTAGCTTCGTAACACCTGCGCCTTTCCGGTCTTGGAAATGCACAACTCCCATCTCACCGGGCCAGCATTAAATCTTCCTTTCCCTCCTTTTTTCCCCCACTCAGCAATTTAATTTTTCTGGGCTGCAGTAAAAAATAAATAGCGGATGAGGAAGGTACCAGAGCTCCAATCATCACGCTGCCACCGACTAAATAGTAATACAGATGTGAAGTGACAGCGGTTATTTTGATACGGGTGAACTTCGCCGGTTATTGGCTGTCTGAAGTTGTTGATACCAGCCCCGTGTGTCTGGCTCCGGTATTTTACGGCATGTTTACTATTGGCCTGGTTTCCAGCTAGCAGGGCAGCAGTCTTATCCTGATTGGCAGTACGTGTTACAGCCATGTTGTTGGCCAGCGAAGCCATTTTGTTGGTGTACGTTTCAAAGTTTTCTTTCCTACTGGCTACTTAACTTCTGTATTCGCAAATATTCTGTCACACCGCGGGATTTACAGACTTTTGAACAAACCGTGGTCGTAGTGTAAACAAGGGTTTCCTTGAAGGGCAAGGAACAATTAGTGAAGTCAATGGTCTGCACGTGAGAATCCACTGTATTGTCCTCTGCCTACTCAATCTACGTCTATTCGTTCATTGTTTGCTGTCGCAGTGACTAGCAGCTAAAGGACTAATAAATGGTTGGTGCATGACATTGCATAGGACAGCTGGTTATAACATGCAAGTTATTTAATTGGCGAATTTTTTCATTCCATTTTGCCATTACTTCGTGACACCAAGGGTGGCTTTGTGACAATCGATAAGTTTAAATTTTGAGCAATTCGAATAAGGTTATCTGGAATGGTTACACGTAGAGACTTGAAAATTTCGTGATTTCAATGACATGCAGGCTAGAATCCATTGTAATATACATACTCAAGCCACGACTATTTGACCACTATCTACTACTCAGTGCAACAGCAGACAATGAACGAATAGACGAGGATTGAGTATGCATAGTACAATGAATTCTAGCCTGTAGGTAATTGATTTCGCGAAATTTTCGAGTCCCTAGTTATGCGACACTTTGAACAACGAGGTTTTAAGATACGATGAGGGTGAAATGAGGTGAAGAGACAACCCAACATCAATGTTTGAGCCAGGGTTTCGAACACAGGACCTCTTGCATCGTAGACCGGTGCCTAACCGACAACGCTACGGAAGCCGCAATGTGAATAAAATATAAGTAACTTTATTTGAGTACTTGTTACGGCATATTTAATCCAGCTGCTATATAAATGTTGACATTTGTCACTAAACGACCGCAAAATAAATAATTTTTTTGAGGCACAAAATCACCCCTGCTGTCAAAAAGTAATCCATTTTACAATAGGCTTCTGCCGAACCCTGAAGGACGACATGGAATGGGCGACAAGCTGTGAAGTGTGGAGGTAACGGAAGAACCCTGAGAAAACCCACCAGTAAACGACATTGTCCACAAAGATTCCTACGTGCGAGTAATCTAGTTGGGTCTCGCTGGAAATCGAAAGCAGATCGTTTGTGGTTCGAGGAGAGTGGTCTGACCACCGTACCGCTGTGGCTCCTTGGCTTCAACGATCACTATGCAGTATGTGTACAGGATGTTATTCAAAGTACGTTTAAAACTTGGAAAACATGTTTCCTTGCAAAATATGAGTTAAGTTTATGTAGTGCAGATTTTGTGTTGGCACAAATCTTAAGGGAGACATTTGCGATTGAAAACTGACATTGAAAACCAACATTTGTGTAAATAATAAGTAAGGAGAAATAAATAATGACATTCCGGGTGTGGTTGTGTGCATGTGTGAAACAATATGGTTTCGAGTGCCTTTCATCTTCATTAGAAAATCACCTCGCATAGTTTGTAACATACTTTCGTGAACACTCGGTATGTAGAGTGAAAACGATAGTGTCACAGAAAAAAACTTTTGTTTTAGGTGGTTAATAGTTTTGTAGTAAAGAAGTCTTTTGTTACAGCTTAATAAATCTTTACTGTCATATTTTGATGTCACAAATCACATTTTACCTTACAATTTCACTAATTTATTTGTATAAGCTGGAATATTTATAAACTGTACTCATTATTTAAAATCCACTTACTGACAGTAATGATTACTGCTGAACTGTATTAATGTCAAAACATTGTTTTCTATATTTTTTATCATTAAATTTCAAATGTTTTCTTTGCTTTATTTAGTCTTTCAGACGTTTTGTTTTAACTCAAAGTTTAATTGCTATAAAAAAAATTGCGTGCTTTTAGTGCGTAAATGGACTAAAAAAACATTAATTTTCTACAAGTAGCTATTTATGGACACTAAATCGTGTTGTTTCACAGTGACAGCGAGCAACTATTTAACAGTTGCTGCCAGCTTGAGCATACAAATATTCTTGGAGGTTTGCCTACAGTAAGTAACGTTAAGAAGCATGTTCCTGCTTAGTTGCCCTTTAATTATAAGAGAAACCGTTTTACCAATGTTATACAAGTTATGGCAGTTTAATAAACTTGTTGTTAGAGACAGGGAACATCAGAGTTACTAAGTAGACAATATAAAAGCTTACAAATGGTGTTATATAGCATTTACAAAGTGGTAATCTAAAGAAAAAATTGTAGTTACACTCACAATTGCCAAATCTCTAGGTAATATTATCAGCATTAGAAGAATGTAAGAAGGCGCGTATTATAAACCTGACATTTGCAACTGCAATTATATAACTTTCACTTCGTCAAGCATATTTTCCCTGCGTTATCAGAAATTTGGTGCCACTAGCCAATTATATATGGCGGAAATTAATTCCAAACAATAACTACCAATGTATACGCTAATTTCACATTTACGTTTTGTCAGTTCCTTATGTCATATTTACTGGCCTGCTTCATGTCCAGTGATTTAATGGTTTCAACAGTTAACATCTTGGAGTTGAAAACCGTAAATCACGCGGACTTGTGAAGATGCTGAAATCTTATTCACAAATAAACGACACCTCGCACCAAGGCCAATATCCACGATGTTGATATGCATATGTGCGTGTACGGCATAAAACAAGCTTGTGCATATTTATTCTCCCGAAATTTGCTGTTCCTCTGCTGTAACGATACACTCAGTGAGTGAGTGAGAGATTTTTGGTCAGCGCTCAACGTCGAGGTCCTAAGCGCTGGTGAGGTGTGACATGATGTTAGTTAGGAGCAGCACCGGAATAAAAGGATGGGGGAAACGGGAGATCCCCGAGAAAATCCGCCTACCAACGGCATCGTCCGGCACGATTCCCACATGCGAAAATCTGGAGAACAACCCCGCCGGGAATCGAAGCCGGATCGCCTTGGTGGGAGGCGAACAGTCTGACCATTCGACCACTGTGACCCCCACATCACTCAGTAAACCAATCTGAATCATTGTGTTTGTCCAGAAAATCGCGCTGCCAATAACCGACTTAATACGCTTACATTTATTGCACTGTCATGCCATTGCGTATCTCTGATGTGTTGATTTTGTGACTTGACATTATTTAAACATACGTTTTTGTTTCGTTTATTAATTTTCTAAGTCGTTGATAAGGACATGCAAATTTTGCGTTATTATTCGGCGACCGTCTAGGCCCACTGACCTATTCTTACTCAAATGTACTCCTAGACGTTATTGCCTCCGGTCTTCTTATCTTTGTGAGTCCGCACTACACAATATTGGTAGTGGCGAAACAAGTTCTCCCATTTACGGAGGGGGCAGGTAATTTGAACCTCCTTCTCCCATTTTTTTCAAGTGCTTTACAAATTTTAATTTCATTTTACAAAATCTAGAAGAAAATATATAAACACAATATTTGACCAGCAGGCATACTTTACAAAGACATTTCCTATATAACAACACAACACACATGTTAGAATATATTCAACATTTGGATGCCCATTTACTATTGTTTTTGGCGCCCTTTCCAACATTTGAGGGGGGAGCAACGTGTATCCCCCCAGTTTTTACGCCACTGGATATTGGGTACTTTACAGTTGACCTTGTCTGTTCGTTATAAAAGTCCTGAGGCATGTCACACAAACTACTGACAAACAGCAGAACTGAGACGAGAACACATCATGTTAGAGCCCAGTGTACTGTAAGATAATAACACGAAATTGCAGTTCTCTACTCATTGATACATACAAATATTTTCTTTAAAAAGATATGAACAGTTCGCGTTTTGTTTAAACTACGTATGAAACGGTACCGGAGCAAGTGCCACAAATCACGGCCTATTGCGTATCTCGCCCTTTTATATTTGCAGGTCTTCAATTTTTTTTTCTCTTCTCGTCGGCTGGGCAGTCTATATTGCCCATTACCCGTCGCAGTAAAGATCTGGTGGCCCGACATAACCGCTATCTTTATAACGCTCGGTTAATGACAGTCGCAAATATAGCTACGGAAAATAACCGCTATGCCAGCGTATTTGTGCAGAATTCTACTATAAGCCCGCGTTTTCTTACTCAATAAATTAAATTATTTATTTAACTGCTATAAAAAGTATAGATGAACGAAAAATTTCCATTATTTGAATTCTGTAGGTTTTAACTATAGGCTACCAGTTACAACCAATATAATGTGTTTTTTTTTTTCAAATATATTCCAATTTTAATTAAGTCACAATTACAAGTTATTCGTAACTAGAAAAATAAACCTTTTCTCCACTTAATTACTTTTATGAACAGCATCTTTTACACTGAGAACTAAGCAGTGAGTTGAGATGGTCTCATGGGTGGATATGTTCTAGACCTATAACATTTTTTTGTGACTAATTATTATATGATTTGTACCGCTGTAACATTATAGACATTAGTGGCGAGTGGATAGTTGCCATATAGGGCTGAAGTATTCGACAACTGTACAGTGTTGTGTGCTAGCTGACGTTAGTCACTGACATACTGGTCTGCAAGTGCCGCATGTTACTGAGTGCTCACCATCAGTAGCCAGTAAATATTTAATGATGATTGGTCGACGACATTTTCTTCAAGAGTGTACAGTTATGAGAATCTGCAGCCCTACCTAGCAACAATCTATCGACTGAGGTGAAAAATAACGAGTCATCGAAACTATCTTCTCAGAAGTTTTTCCTTAAAGGGTAGAGAAATTCTCGCCGGAGCATTTCCCAGGCAAAATTATATATAGCTTATATTTTTTTTATACAAACGTAAAATTGTTGTTATGTATGTTTGTATGTGTATATATGTAAGTATGTTTGTACGAGATCTACAAACTCCAACAACGTTTGAACGACCATCATGAAACTTGGTATCTATATATTAGTTTTTACATTGAAAAGGTTTTAATGCCATCTATTTAATGGGCTTCTCTAGATAGGCTGCGTTTGTGTGTGTGAGGCAGGAGCGGTAAGAGTGCCACTAACCGACGTATGTAATGTGTTATTGCCTCTTCGCGCAAGCCACTCAGCTGACATGCAATGCTTTACTTTTATCATTTTTCCTATGGAACTTTAAGAGATGACCAAATTATTTTATGAGTGGGAAGTATAATTTAAAAAATTAAGGCTTGTTCATGTCGGTTTTTTTTTTTTTTTTTTTCGAATTCGGTTGTTGTTTTCCAGATACGGTAGTCTGGGAAAGCTTTTCTGGCCGTTTAGAGACGGCACGAAAATAATGTTTGTAATAAATGTGCAGGATTTTTAAAACTATAGCGACATAGTTTGAAGTGTGTGTTCTTTTCGTAGATATACAAATGTAATGCGCATTAAATAGTTTCGCAAAAAAAAAATAACAGTCGTAACTCGCTGCAACGCATTTGAAGCGCAGGTAGGGAGGCCCGTTAACTCTAACTCGCCAACTTGCCACTAGATGGCACTGCTTCGCATCAACGTCTATGTGTTTCAACCGATCGCCGTGGAAATTGGAAAACGTAGGTATTTGAACACGGGGAATACTTTCGCGATTCACATTTTGCTATAACTCGGCAATACATGGTGCTGCAGTACAACAACCTATATCATTGAATACTGGCCATGTATTTCTTTCAAATATAGGCTACAGAGTTAGGATAGTTATACACTTACACACTCTAAAAAATAGTTTGTAAATTTACCAGACGTGCGTATAGGAGCGCTAAAAAAGTAGGTATGGTAGAATAGTTTCCCAGACATCCATGGTAACCCTCCTAAACCTAAATATAAAACAGTAAAATGCCTACTAAAGTTACCAGACTTGTATTGTAACATTTGTAAACGTTTGCATATTTACAAGACGGAAGTATGGTAACTGTCCCATACTGCGTCTGGGATAATAACTTCCTAAACATTTGATGAAATTTTTTTTTAAGTGCAGGATAACGTCTGCCGGGTTTTACTAGTCGTTAATAAATTGTTAATTAGGGACCTAAAAAATTCGCATTTTCCTTTGAGCATAATCTAGAACTGAAACAACCGTAAGTCTTTATCGCTTTAGCAATTGGCCCTCACCTCTTTGTTGACACTTCTTGGAGGTCACTGAACCAGTAATAAAGAAATAACTAAATACAGGCCCAATCATGTGTCAGCGAGCAGCTGCTGTCTGCTTGAGTACACACATGTTCGTCGAGGTTAGGGTGCTTCGTACATTTTCTTAATTAATGAGCTGTGGGGTTGCTATATATAATACATAGGGCTAGGAATATTTCTCACGAGTTTAACTACCAACATGCTAGAATCCATTATCCTGTGTATACCGAAGCCGTACCATTTGTCCATTACCTGCTACTCATTCAGACAGCAGACAATGAACGAATAGACGGGGCTTGAGTGTGCATAGGGCATTGGATTCTAGCATGCAGGTCACTGATCTTGCTATTTTTTTCTAGCCCTACTCATCATTAAAATACTCAGAACCATATGTCGGAGCGGTGACTGAATCCCTCAAGTCGGCAAAGTTACAGGGACGGCACTATGAGTACTTGACAGAAAAAGTTACGCGACGGTAAAAATTAACTTGTTACAAATTAAGGAGGTTAAGGATGAAGAAACGTTTGAGAACCACTGCTGAGGGCTGACGAAGAAATGGCTAGAGATGATGGTTTATACGGGAAAAACTTGACTGCCGTTGGTTTTCAACAAACGTTCACTTTACCAGAAGATTGCTGGTTTTAGCTAGTACTTGGATCTATTGCCATATTTGACTGAGCCAATAAGAATCCCGACAATGTAATATTAGATGCCTGTTATTAGTCTACAGACATCTGCGTAGTATATTAACGAATCGTGTGTGTTGAAATAATCTACAGCGTTTTCAAGGATATGTTGTCACGAAAAGTTTTCGTATATCGCGAAAATGTTTTGTGCCAAGATAGCTTTGAAAATACTGACACAACGTAGCTGTCTGCAGACCAATACCAGGCATTCAATATTACAATATCGGGATTCTTATTGGCTCAGTCAAATAGGGCAACAGCTCCTCGTACAAGCTGAAGCCAGTAATCTTCTGGTAAGCTGGACGTGTATTGAAATCCATCAAACAGTCAACTTTTCCCGCGATAAACCATCATCTCTAACTATCATATCTAGGAATGGCCTATATTGGATAGCGTACAGTGTCGTGGAATCTAGCCTGCTGCTCAAGTAGCTACGCGGTGAAGCATAACCTCTACCCGCGCTAATCGGAGCACGAAATGAAGGCTAGCGCTGTGAACGCTGTGGTCCAGTGCGTCCAGGACAAAGACAGTCTATAAATAAATGCAGCTTGTTATATCGATCATGTGCCCGGCTTCGGCCTTTTGGCCTGGCGAAACTGTGCCCGACCTACATCATGTATCTCCACCCTGCCTATTGCCGTGTACCTGCACGTATCACGAGGACAACGTAACGTAGTTATTTTGCTTTCAACGAAGTGAAGAGGTTTTGATCAGAGTAGTCCGTATTGGTTTTGAATTTCTGCGTTTTCCGTGAGAAACAGTGGAACGTTATTGATAGAATGCCACGCTCGACGAGAGACATATCACCTCTACTCGCAGAGCGCTAAAGTAGAGTGCAAGGTTTTCATTTAACTATGTTTTCTATTGGACTTTAAATGATGACCCTAAAACTTTATATTCGTATTGTACGAAATAAAGGCCATAGCACTCTACGAATTCAGGTCGTATTTTCGAAGTTACACCAGTCTTAAAGAAGCCTTTTTTAGCCAATTTTTGAGGTCCCAAAATCATGTTTATAACAAGCGTGCTGAATTTTTAAACTGTGATAAGTGTAGTTTCAAGTGTGTGTCCTTTTCGTTGATAACCGTAATTCGAATAATTTAAGTTGTTTCGCGTAAGATATTACTGGCGTGACACGGTACAACACCGTCCAGGCTCTTCAAGAGGGCGTGCCAGTGTAACAGGCGCACGTATGCATCCCGCATTAACTTCGTGTAACTCAAGGATAACATTACGTTAGCTATAGCAATACGAGTATTACACATATCAACATAATCTTCGAGTTTTATAAAATACAGTGTCGTTCTTATTTTCGCTGCATTTGTCGAAGTCAAGTATATATAACAGTTTTAGAAATTTTACAAAATTTTATTTTCATGTCACGTTGATAATGTAACCGTTTGTTAAACTTAATTTTTAGAGATGGGGAAATTTCGCGTATTGAATGACCTGCATGTTAGAATCATATATCCTATGCATACTCAAGTCCCGCCTATTTATCCACTAGCTGCTACTCAGTGGAACAGCAGACAATGAACGAATAAACAGGGCTTGAGTATGCATAGGATATATGATTCTAACATGCAGGTTATTGAATTCGCGAAATTTCACCATCTCTATTGATTTTGCATAACACAGCGAAAATAAGAACGACTGTGTCTTTGATAAAGCGCGAAGATAACGTCGATATGTGTAATACTCTTAACGCTATAACGAACGTAAATTTAGCCTTGATTTATATGGGGTTAATGCGAGCTACGTTAAGAATCTCAGAAGTGATGGTGCTGTAAGACCGACCGATTTTGAATTGCGCGTCAAACGACACATCACCACAACGAGCCAAGTGTTGAACTAGCGTGCAAGATTCCCAACGATCGAATTTTACTATGGGACTATAAGCGGTGACCATATAACTTTGTTAGTGGAATGCCTGATGCAAATATACAGTGCTCGTTTTTATCTGATATTAACATACATCAGGTTAGTACGTTTTGAAGCACGGCGGTATGAAAATAACGTTTTTAACTATATAGAGGGAGTGGGTGGGTTATAGCCTATACAATTCTATTAATGAGCATGAAGTCTTAACAATTGTAGCCCGTCCTTAGTCCGAAGTGTATTTTCTTTGTATATCGGTACAGTGGGCACGTCTGGAATTTTTTCGCAATAAGGAACCCATTTACCGCACATTACAATGCATTTGTTGCACGTAGTAGGCAGTGCCCTTAAGGGCGTTACATTTCACGAAGTTCAGGCGTGAGTAATGTAACGTTTTTACAGGTTAAATAATACTGCATAGTGCTTACTGCCTGTCTAACCTACAAAGTATATAAGTTTTGTTCATGGCGTTAAGTTCTACACTTACTATAGGATATTTTACCAGGGGCGTCATTTCAGATTTTTCTTCGGAAGGGGGGGGGGGATATTTTTCTTTTTGGCGACAGTGACCTTGTTGCATCTTTTTTATTAATTAAGCATGTATAAATTAGAAACTTTAATAATGAAACTTCAGCTTTATGTGCTTAAGTTAGCATTATTTAAATAACAAAATACAAAATATAATGTTATACACTTAAAATTCTAAATCAAGGGGGGTGGGAAATTGCCTCCCCTGAACCACCAAATGACGCCCCTGTATTTTACCCCTTGTCTGAATTCTCAAAAAATGCACTTAAACATATAGTCATATTTATTTTACATGTTATTATTGCCGGAGTAAATTTTTCTTCATTTCTATGCAAAACAAATTGTTCATGTCTGAAAACAATATCATGAGTCTACACCTATTGTAGTGAAACATGAAACACTCATTGGCGAGTTTCAGGTGTGTTACAAAAGAAGCTGCACTATGTAATGACTAGGGACAGGAAAATTTTCGCGAAACGATTTTTGCCCCACTTTGTTTCAGTGTCTTACGTGTACACCTGCAGCTCAACTTCATGATTATTTGCAGAGTGTTTTTGTGCAGAGTTGTTAATTCATTTGACTTTGCCAATCAGTACACGGATAACTACCACACATCACGTCTGTGATTTGCGGGTTTAACCTCCACACGCTGGGTGTTACGGCATCCAATCACTGGCCACATAGCAGAGCTGCAGATGCGCACGTAAGGCACTGAAACAAAGTGCTGCAAAAATGTTTTCGCGGAAACTACCGGGCTCTAGCAATGACTACACACAACGCTGCATGTGTGTTGAATCATTAGACTGACAGGTACACCAACGAGCCAGTAGCGTGCAAGAGGTGAGGATCGTGTTAAACAATAACGTAGCTCCAGTCAGAGTAAATTAAAACTATTGGTTTTGTTCTGTACGTACGTTGATACTCGTGCTCCGAGTGCATAGCAGGATCTCATTTCGCTTCCCGTTTAATAAGACCACGCTTTGCTTTCTGGTAACGCTGTATCCTTGCACGCGCCATTGATTCCAGGTCGACAACGCTCTTAAGGCTGTTCAATAAAGAAAAAAAAGTTGTTAAATTCCATATTTAGCAAGTTCTGTACTTAAATCATGTGTAATATAATGATTTTAAACCAGCACCGATACATTAAAATAGGTTTTTATACCTTTTTTATATACTTTATCGTTATGAAGTTATAGCAAGCAAAACAGTAAAAGTATTCGTCATTTATGAACGAAGATTTTTTTAATTACCTAAAAAAGTGCTTCTAACGTGCCAAAGAAATTTTGTGAAGCTGCCAGCAGGCATTCTCGAAAGGAAAAAAAAAATCTTTCAGCAAATTTTATATCGAAAATTAGCAGCAACTTGGATTGTCTAAAAAACTAAAATCGTTAGGTGAATGTCAAATATAACGGTTTTAAACAATAGCGCCATTCTTCCTGATTACACAGACACCAAGTTTATAGCAATGCAAGCAGTCTACTCTTCGTTGCAGGTAACTGAAGTAACGTGTGCAAATCCCCGTCGACGACGTGGCGAGGATCCGCTGAGAGACGTCGAGATACCGCGATAAGCTACCAGTAAGGTGGCGCCCCTCGCGGAGTTCGCTGCATCAACGCGGGGGGTTTTGTGAGGTACGGTGGCTCGCTTGATACTTGAATTTTCGCGCGGGTTTTTTGGTAGATGCGATGTACTGGATTTCGCGGTTTTTTTTGTTAGGCGCGGTGTTGTGTATACAGTTGGTGTAGTTAACGGTGATATTGAAAACTAGCGCGTGTTATATTCAACTTTTTTCGTCATAGCCAAGTTCCGGCGACGGATACAATTGAGGCATAACTGATAACTGAAAAATATCCATATTTAATGTGTACAATTAATAATCAATCTTTTTTTTTTCCTGCAATAGAAAACAATTCACTAAATTTGTTACGTTTTGTTGACATACTACAGTATTGGAAAATTAAAATGCACACTCATTCGTAAAACATAAGTATTCAGTTACGATAGACCTTCTATAATATTAAATTTCATTATGTATGTATACATTTAGTGCTGGGAATTTCAGCTTTCAAAAGTGTGCATAAACTTAGTGATGTCTATTTTGGGAATTATAATAAAATATTTAAAAGGACAAGACACCGCTGCGACAGCTGGAATTTTTTAAGTAACACAATAAAAAAATTGCCATTACAAATATCAAAGACGTTAGGAAGTATGTATTTTACTGTTCATTCTTCATTAACGACCGAACCCAGAACATTATCCTTTTGACATCATTACCAAGCGACGAAAATGAAGATGTGAGAACATAAAAGGGGGAAGAACAAAAGGTACAGACTATTCTAATTTGGTTTGCAGTGTATGAACAATATGCAAATGTAATGTTAAGTGAACATTTAAACATGGTTGTGCAAAACGGAATTGATGGGTTAGTTAGAGATTTTTTTTGCAACACATACTATTAAATATTTTATTCACATGAAATTGTACATTTAACACTGTAGTTTATAGCAGCGAGTATCAAAAGGAACAAGAGTTCGCTTAGTGCATCTAGTTACTAGTATTTCCCCCTAGCATAACTGTTATGTGCTGTACCAGTAATACAGTATTGTTTATTGAATTTGTGATCAATGTTTTATCTATTAACATGCTCGACTAAATATCTTACCTAATACGTTTACACACATAACTTATATAACTATAAACTTTTGAAAATTACAGTGTTCAACAAAGAAAAGTGTTGAATTTTATAAGGTGTTTACATCGTTTCACTGCATTTCAGATTAGGGCGTTCCTAATTATCTATAGTGAACTAAATATTTTTATATAATTTATAGACATTTTTCTACTAACTAGTGTCAGGGTTTCTAAACAAGCACGACAGTCAATTATTTTGAGGACTGTAAGGGCTGTCCATGTCATTTTTTTTTTTATGAATTTAAAATTTTCGCTGTTATGTTATGATCTATTTTACAAAAATTAGCAGTGATTTCCCTAACTTGCCGAGTGTTATTTTCACAGTCTGAATAAACGGAAATACTTAGTAAATTTATAAATTATAACTTATTCTGATGTAGAGTGAATGGGAGTGTAATACGTATTTGGAAATAAACATCAGCTCCGATATGGAACTCAATAAGTTTATCGTATAGGTGTATCTTGTTATGTGAGATTTTTCATTCCAAATTGGTGTCTGTAAATATAAATTCTAGAATCAATCATTAATGCCCGGCAATTCATTGTGAGGTAAACGGTACATTGTTGGTCTCACGTTTAGCAATAATGAAAGAACTAAAATGTTAAGATTCGCTCGGAGGATGAGCCAAAGTCATGTCTCGGGAAGCCTCTCTGGGGCATAATGACAGCATTTTGTATTTCAGTTTCAAAATGCCTATACACTTGTAGGAGCTTTTAAGCACGCATTTGTACATGTCGCGGGAACAAATTCATCTCAATACCTGGGTTATTATTTTTTTGAGATTGTCGTTACAGTCATCGAGACGAAATTGTATACAATTACGGACATACGCCATTGCAGTGCAATTTCGTCCCAGAAATCCGCGATATAGAGGAAGACAATAAAAGAAATAAAAAAACCAAAGCTAGTCTGCCACATCGACCTGTATGAAGAAAAAAAAATGCATAACGAATTATGTCAATTAAAAAAAAGAAAAAAAAAAAAAGGCAACAACAAAACATATATCCGAATTGAATGAGCACATGAAAAGCAATATGAAAAACTGAGGAAACCACAATTGTTTTCGTTGCCTTCGTTTATTGTTCTCCATTATTTCACTTGTGGATTTCAGAAACGAAATTGCCCTTTAGTGGTGTATGTCTACAATTCTACATATTTGCATTCACTCCAATTGTAAATAAATTCAAATACGAAGTCATTGATTCATGGCGATATCGAATTTTTTTCGATCGTCTGGCAGAAAGTGTCATGTGAAGGAAAAGCGTTTTCTATATGTCGTTATGGTGGCGGTCGTTCGAGCAAGTTCGGGGCTTCGATTACCACTGCAGTACAGCAACGTAACAGAACAAACGCTGCTACTACTAGGCTATACTTTACATGTGTTTCGGGTAAAAAAAAAAGTTAAAAGAATTCATTGTTGAAAAATAAATGGTCTGCGGTTACACATGTATATTGTTTATTGGGCACAGCCTATCATTCCGAACACATTTATATGTAACAGTGTAAGACAGGTCATCGTTGCAACTGTAGGGGAAATGAATAGCTATAGCTCTGCGATGGTGGAAAGTGGAATAGCTGTTCTATTTCGTAAATTAGGGCGTTATGCTTAATACTTTTTTACAATAGTTGTACAATTATATATCATGTGTTTTATTTTGCGCCGATCATTACGAACACAGGGGAAATTGTAATATTTGAATTAAAAATACATATGATATATTATTTATACTTCGTTTTTTCCTTCTGCGACTATCACCTTCACAGAAAACTGTAACGTTTGAAATAAATATGAATGTATCCTATATGAATTATATTTTGCGAAATGAATTACATCTGAAACCAATGTCACATTTGAAGAAATATGCTTATGATAATTTTATTTATTTGCAAGCTAAGTATAGCTAAGGTGAATTCCACTACTGGTTAGGAAAATAGCTCAATGTTATTAGTTTGGCAGTGGACGAATTCGTCCGCTAGGTTCGCTGCAATCGGCAAGGGATTACACTGACCAATCAAAGATTGGTTTGAATAATTTAAAATGTATGAATAGTTAATAAATGCTAGTAGATTATTTTGCACATAAAGTTTTAAAGGAAAAATAAGTAATCTTTTAACTATCAGAAAAACGAAACTCAAAGATTTTTAATTTTAAATATCCTAGATAAATTTAATTTTAATGTTGTCTTGCAATTTCTAGCCCCCTTAGCGATAAGGGTACAATTGGTGACAGGGCTTGTCCCTTGTCAAACTCGTCCATAAGAAAACCCTTCAGCTTCCTAACCTGTAGTAGAATTAACCTTAATATAATAGCCTGCAAGTATTTGCAGCAAAGTGGTTAGAGTGCATGGTTAATCTAAATAAAGGTATTAATTTGTTTTCAATTTTTCGACGTACTATTTTTTTTTGTTTCTTAAACAGTCCTTAAATAATTGCATAAGATGATTAAAATGTTAAAAAGTACTGTTATTTTATGCAGCAATAAATACACGGAAATTTCTGTATCACACGACTATTTTATCAGTACTATTATTTATACAAAAACTAAATCAGTTAAATGTATATTAGTTGTGTTAAATTGATGAGCTGTTGCTATTCTCTAAGAGAAGATATTATAATGCACAGTACGATTACATTGGCTCATAGAAACCAATGTTTTAAGTCAACACGGCCTGTAAAAATAATATTTCGACTTGCAGTACTGCTCTTTTATGTAATAACGGCAAATAATCCAAATATATTTAAGGAAAAGTATATGCTAAAGAAAAATACTAAGCCTAACGAAAGTGAGAACTATATATATATATATATATATATATATATATATATATATATATATATATATATATATATATATATAACATTATTAGAACTTCTCAAATGAAAAAGTGTTGTTCTTACCCCGATGCGCACACTGTATGGCTCAACCGCACAAACCCACGCATTGTTATAAGTGGAGATAATGTAACTACCAAAAGTATTATACCAAGCAATATTCTAGAATGATTGATGTATTCTTAGTACTGGACTGTCAGTTATATCTGATAATTGCAATACGTTTCAAATAATGCTTGTGGATTCAATTTTGCTAAGCAGTCTTATAGTGGTTTAGTGCGAACAGTTCTTGTTTTTACATCTTATATACCTCTGCTTGTGTAATGAAGTGCTGGAATAGTAAGAATATTTTTACGTTACCAATCTTAGCAGATTTTTGTGGTTAATTGTACAGAAAGGAAACAATTTCATTTGTTCATTGCAGCGTGTGTTCAGTTTACGCAGATGTGTTTTATGGAGTTTTCGTACTTTTCTCGCCGGTGAAATGCTGTAGAGGTAGTCATTGCTAAAATTTTGTAATTTATCAAGCTGGAACATTTTTGTAGCACTTCTTAACTTGTAAATATGGAGTACATTATTGACGAAGTAGGTAACTGTGTTACCGACATGGATTAGTAGTTATTGGCGTATGGTTTGTTCTAAGGCTCTTTATTCAAGAAATCATTTTATGCTATGCCAATATAACAATACGTGTGTATGCCAATCGTAGCCAGAAATTATGTGTCAGAGTACCGAAGCTATGTGGAAATAAACGTGTAACCAGCTGCAGATTGTACATTAAATGTTGCTTGTTTATTATTTACCAAAAGTGTCTGTGCTCACTGTATAGTAATGTTCTACTCCAGTAACATCATGTCATCCCTCATCAGCGCTAAAGACCTCAATGTTAAACGCTGACAAAAAAAATAATCTCACATTCCACTCTAGTAATGTGCTTTGATGCTTACTTCACTGTTACAAAAATATCTATATTAAAAATGTCAGTCGATAGCAATGTAAGACCAAACATAACTGTTTAGATGAATTTGGACTGATCAAATTTTCAGATGTAAAATTAGTATTATGAAACTGAATTGAATGTACCTCATAACATGTTCAGAATCAAAGTAAGGGAATGTATTTCAAATTGTTTAAGTTATTCTGTGTCATTTGCTTTACATAAATTCCATAAAAATAATTTCCTTGCACAGTAATCACGGTTACACGCGTTATTCCAATATCGTAAAATTAAACACACAGTTTGTTGTAATTTTTCCGATTTGACATTAACATTTGATGTTTATTCCAAAATGCAGTGCTCAATGTACGGTACACTTAATTATTGAAAAGAAAAGTTCTCATCCCCATTAGACCTATACTGAATATAATGCAAGTTGTTACGATTTACGAATATAATTATTTGAGGTTGTTCGCGTAAAGTACAAAAATTGTTCCTGTTATAAATACTATTGAAATGCGCACAATTAGGTTTTAGGAACTATATTTTAGTTTATAATACATTTATACAATTATATTTAAGAAGGTTATTCGAGGAGGGAGGCTTGAATAGATATTTAAGTTAAAGAGTTTGGTTTAAAATATTATTTATGAGCCGCTTAATTAGTTACAACAACAGTCCCACCTTTAATGTTGTCGAAGTTGATGTGCTAGATCGGATACGACGAACGGCAACGTCGTAGGTGGACGTCGTGGTGCATCTTGAAGGTGATGTGTCCCAGGTGGTGTTGGCTTGCAGACGGACAAGGACACACCCCTATATTGTGCCAGACCCGTAGCTAGAAAATTATTTCAGATCGGGCAAACCATAGCCCAGGAGGGCCTAGTTTGCCTGTGTACCAGAAGTGTATAGGTCTATCTTACTATGATATATCGCGCAAAAATTAACCCAGGTCGGGCGTAGCCCGACTTGGACCCCACCTGGCTACGGTCCTGTATTTTGTCCTGTGTGACAATTCGTGTCGCTGTCGGAGTGGGGAGGTTATCCTTGACGCTTGTAGCAACTACGTGTTGAATATTATTAATTCCTGGCCGAGTGGCCTGGTTACAGTTCCATTTTGGATGTTAGAACCAGCAATACTTCGCACTGCATGGTTCGTAACGAAGTGGCTAAGGGTGTTCAACATCTCTACGAAAACGAGGAAGTGAATCTGGATAACTTAGTACAGTGAAAGAATGAATGATTGTAGTTATAAATATATTACAGGAATTCCAACCACGACTTTAATTGAACATAGTCTTTATAAAACACGCATTTTGTAATAACATTTCTTAAATTTAAGAACTTGATGCAACGAGCATACAAATGAGAATTCGCTTAAAATTTAGGGCGTATGTTTGAATAACGTTTTAAATATCAGGAAAGTTATTAAGATCTTCTAATTTGAAGCTGCACAACATTATCTAGTTCTGAATCA